>JANHGN010019267.1:1683-42143 GCA_024605025.1 Megaceryle maxima | reverse complement strand
GGCAGCCTGGCACAGCCCTGGACAACCCTCAAGGGGAAGAAATTGTTCCTCAGCTCCAACCTAAACCTCCCCTGGGGGCATCTTGAGGCTGTTTCTTCCTGTCTCTTGCTCCTTGGGAGAAAAGACCAACCCCCAACTGGCTCCAACCTCCTGTCAGGGAGCTGTCAAAAGTGAGGTCTCCCCTGAGCCTCCTTTTTTTTTTTTTTTTTTGGGTGGGGGGCATGTAGGGGGGAGCTGAACAACGCCAAAATAAATGCAAAATAAAACCAGTACTTCCCCAAACCAGCCCAGTCGCTGCATGGACACAGACAGGGGCACTGTACCCCTCTGCACACCTCGGGATGTGAAACAGCAGGGAGGAAAAACAGCAGCACCACAAATACAGATGGAGACCGGGTTACTGGAATTCAGGGATTCCTCCCCCGCATTGCCTCTGCTGCCCCAAAGCGCAGGGATACGGCTCAAAAACTGCTGGCGAAGCCCCGCAGCAGCGGGTGCGGGGCTGCAGCCGGGGAGCAGAGCACTAGAGGGCACCAGCGGGATGCGGCCCATTAACATGAAACACTGCTCTGCTTTTTCCCTTCTTCTTTATAAATAAAGAGGACATTTACTTCACTCCCAGAAGGCAACACACACCTCTGTCCCGCACAGTCACGAGGCTCCTTCTGTTAAAAAGTTGGGTGATAGGCCCATAGAGAGATTTTGAAACTGCAGAGCAGCACAAGATACCCCGGCAAAGAGCGCAAGGAGTCTGAGCAGATGTAGGATGGAGCTCTGTTAGCTTGTTTCCCTATTCTCCATGCTCTGCTCCTGAAGGATGCTTCATCAGGGTGCTGCCTGGTCACCCCTGGGGACACAGGGCCACCAGAGCACAAGTTTTAAGGGGAACAGTTGAGGGACCTGGGCTTGTTCAGCCTGGAGCAAAGGAGGCTCAGGGGAGACCTTCCTGCTGAAAACCACCTTTAGTTCACAGAATCACAGACTGGTTTGGGTGGGAAGGGACCTTCAAAACTTATCTAGTCCAACCCCACTGCAGGGAGCAGACACATCTGCAACTAGGGCAGGTTGTTCAGAGCCCTGTCCAACCTGACCTGGAATGGTGCCAGGGATGGGGCAAGATCTCACTTGTGCTGCCAGGTCTCCTCTTTAAATATTTGCACTCCTGGGGCGTATCAGCACTGGGAGGGCCAAGCTGCCCCATCCTCACAGGGAGGCAGGAGGGTTGAGCTGGCAGCCAGAGCCATCCCCCACGTCCCCATCACCTCCAGCCTCCACCTTCAGAGACCAGGAGCAGGTTTATGTGCTCACTGCTGGGCCTGGGCTGAGCAGAGACTGCCAATTGTGCTGCACTGTACTTAATTATGTAGTAGTTTTATGAGGTGGGCTGCAGCACACAGGGGACCAACGCAAGACCACCAGATTTATTGCACTTTAACTTTGAGCTGACAGTGTAACAGGCACTGAGAGGTAAGTACTCAGTGTTTTATTCACTGATCTTTTGCCCTCTCCCCTCCATTCCCATACAAGGTTTGGGATCCTGTCAGGGATGATGGGAAGGATGTGGAACAGCAGATAACAGCATGAAAAGGAGAGAAAAAGCAGGTAAAAATACAGAGGAAGAAACTCAAAGAGTAGAAGGAGGAGAAAGGAGGAGGAGAGGCAGCTTCTTGTACAGACCTACTGCCAGGTCCTGCAGACCCCACAGCCCTTCTTTTTCATGTAATTTTAGTCGTTGTGAAGTCACAAACTGGAGCCTTGTCAGCAGAAGTGATTCCCCTCGCAATAGGAAGGGCTGCATCCCTGCAGGATGCCGAGCTCCTCACCCATTTCATAACAGGAATGCTCATATTTTAACAAAATAACAGGGGTAACACCTTGGGGGTTGTCACATCATCCCCAGCCCAATGCAGAGTGACTGAAGGAGTTCCTTCCACAGGAGGTCTTCACCCACATCCTTTGAAAACATGGCCCGGACTTAGCCACATGTGCTCAGGGTTTGAGGGAAAGAAATACTGCCTGAGTTTGGAACGTGGTTGGCTATACACACCAGGAGGATGGAAAAACCATCACACTTTCTTTCTTTTTTTTTTTTTTTTTATCTGCACTTGTGCGGTATTTAAAATACAGTTTTGAATCTATACAGATTTTCAGTTATTGGACCTCTTGGATTTTTAAACCTCACTGACTCTCAGCCAGACTGCCCCCCGTCGCATTTAAAGGAGCCCTTCCTCTTCTTCTCCCCCCCCCCCCCTTTTTTTTTTTTTTTTTTTTCCCCTTCAGTGAAACTGGAGCCTTTCCCTTCCCGTAACTTTCAGCTGGCTGAGCCATTCCTAGATCTCTGCATTTTTCACTTTGCAGCCTGACCCCCAGGACTTCGTGAGACCCATAAGACAAGTTATGTGACACATTGGCTGTGGTGAAAAGCTGTGTGGATGAAGGGGATATGCTCAGATGTCAAAATAAAATATAAAACAATTTACATCCACAAGGAAAAAGTAGGATGCAAATGCTCCATGAGGAATGATACAAGCTACTAACTAGTGGAAAAGCACCAAAAATACAGCAAAGTTTTGCAGTGTAAGAGAATAAACTACATGTACCACTTTTCATTATGCTTACTTTTTTTTTCCAGAAGATCACTAGGAACACTGTTGCAACTGTTTCAAACACAATTATCAAGAAATAATCACATTATTAGAAAATCATCTAATCGGGATAAAACTGTAACTTTAAACCAGTTGAGATTAACAGATGTAAATTGTTACAGACACTTTATAGGGAACAGCACATTTCCCTTGGAAAAGTAAATATATAACATTATTGAAATGGGGTTTAAATGATTAGACTGCTCTAGAGGGCTTAAAAATGTCCCAGGGCGTGCTATCAAATACGAGATCATACAATCCATTGCATTTTTTATGAAACTTTATGTTTGAGAAAGCTCAGTAAGATCCCCAGGATGGCTTATGATTTTTAGTACTGATTCATTGCAAAAATACCATCAAAAAAGCTCTTAGTCTATATGTTACCATGCATAAAAGATTCACAAAATTAAATCCTCAGTCAAACACAGTGTAAAAGATAAAGAGCATCCCAGTAGTAATTCTAACTCACAGTTTTGAAGTGCTTCTCTGGTAAAACCCCAGTGCTCCAACACCGCAATTTTACATCTGAAATTACCTGGGGAAGGACTGATCTTACCACAGGAGCAAAAGACAAGGTGCTTTCAAGGTCACAGAGAACTAATGCCCACTTACCACCAGGATATTTATACTCTGTTATGTTTACGCCTGGAGCTGCTTTTGCCTCTGTTTATATCCCCCTGATGTGTGGGGGGCACACGGCTGCTATAGGAATAGGAACGATGAGTGGTAAAATAAGCTAAATGCCTTGACAAGTGATTTTGTTTCACTGCAAAGCTTTTTATGGCAAAGCTGAATATTTAATATTCTGCTGTCCCATCTGGAAGCATGGGTTCCTTGTTTCATCCTTCCCCCCACAGATCTGCTAATAATAAGATTTAATAAGGAGGGGAAAAGAAGAGGAGGGAAAAGAAAGCTAAAAGATTTACATCAGATTTATAAGAAGCTGGCGAACAACCTTCAGTCTTTACAGGATTCTTATTTTATATAACTTTGCACAGATGACAGTCAGTTTTTAAAGGAGAAAGAAAAAAAAAAAAAAAAAAAGACAAAGATGACTGTAACAACCAGGAGAAGGGTTTTAACCAAAGACCACTAACAGGCTCTTATTTAATTATCAGTGTGCAACAGGTGAGAAGAAAAATCTTATAAATGGTGGTGAAGAAATCTTAAAAACTTCCATTCAGCACCTTGACGTGTGAAAAAGTCTGTGCTGCACCTTGCTGCTGGACCCTTCTGTCATTAACGTGCATTAACGTCGCCCGAGCACGGAGCGCTCGTGTTGCATCAGCTCCATGTACCAACCCACGTACGTAGGACCTCGTGCCGTCACAGCTGGGAGGTGTCACCTGTCCGTCAGTGGCTAGGAAAAACAAGATAAGTGGACAAAGGAAAACACCAGAGTGCGATTAGGTAACCCCTCTCCCTTTTGAAATGGCTTGTCATGCTGGGAAGGTGACTGGGGCTCCAGAATGCATGTGCCCTCTCCTGTCAGTAGCAAAACATTTTGTTTTTCACGACTGCAGGCATCCCACAGCTCTCAAATTCCTGGGCACAGAGGATGCGCCTCCCATTGAGAGAACAGCGTTGACGGCCACCCCATCACTCTCTCGCCTCTTTGTGCCCCTCCTACGCCTGTCTGCTACAGCAACGTGTTGTTTCTCATCTTCCACTTGTCCTGTTGCACTCGCCAGGGCACTTGAGAACTATTTGGATCTGCACCTCAATGAGATCTTTCAGCATCACCTGTAACTGTTAATTGCATGAATCATACACACACACTATATGTTTAAGGCATGGGCACCTGTGTCATTTTTCAACCTGTTTTCCATTTTTGAGCACGTTTGACAGAGGGACAACTGCCTCTTGAGACACAAAGTTCCCACACACTCTATGAAAACATCTAAATAGAGGGAATTGGTGATGCAACTGTAGGAAAGGCTCCACTGCCAAGACTGGAGTACAACCTACAGACACAGACTCACAGGAAACCAGGTTTCCCTGGGTCTGCACATTGTGGAGGTACTCGATTCAGTGGTAAAACGTGTCCATGCGTGAGGGGGGATCTGCACCACACCTTCCCTCCTGTGGGTGGGTGCAGGAACAGGAACAGCAAGGTCAGGTTCACACTTTCCTTTTCCAGAGGTACCCTGTACCGTTCAGCACGGGAACACATGAACATATCTAGTCCTGCAAAAGGGGAACCAACATATGCCTGTCGGTGTGATCTGGAGGAGGCTCAAGGTGAAACCAAGATGTGTACCTCTTCTCTCCTCTCATCCACATGAGGCCAGACTTGTGACTGGACAAATTAGCCCAACACCACTCCAAGTGTAAGCTGCTCCTCCCTAAACCCTGCTATCTCTGCACCATGACCAGACCCCAAAGCTAACACAAAGAAAACCATCTTAAAAAGGCTTAGGAGTGCAGTGTTCCTGTGAATAACTGTTCAATGCAGATCCATCCCCAGGAATTCAGGGGACATCTCCAGAGGGAAGAAAGCAGAGCAGTCACCCCCCAGACAATGTTCTCTGAAAGGAGGGCATGCAGCTCCCTGTGACTGTAAGTGTACTTCACCTTTACCATACCCCTGTGCCATAGAAGGAATGGATCTCTGGGTATGCACCTTCAGACCCACCAATTTCCCATCGCTGACCTAAAAGGTGATCTCTGCTAATGGTGCCGGTTGTGTGGATAAGCCAGCCACCAGCGAGAGATGAGGACAGGACCGGATCCAACATTCCACCAAGCAGGAGGCAGCAGTGACCTATACACCCTTGTCAATACATCTCACGAGAAACTGCAAGTGGCTTCAGCAGAGTATGGCTCCTTTGATACCTCCCTGTTTAATTTAATACCGGCTTTTAGCATCCAAAGAACCCCACTGCTTTGAAATGAGGAAACTCGGTCAAAGACTTCGGCAGTCAGCCCACAGCTGGCAAGCACAGCTCAGGGGCCTGAAGTACAACCGCTCACCAGGCTTGTGCTTGGAGACAATGGAGCTTTTAAAATGAAGGCTTGTATACACAGGCAAATTTATCAGCCTAATTATACTGGCATAATTAGGCCGATAAATTTCCTTGTGTAGACAAGCCCTGTGACTCTCAAGCTTGTAACTGGGCAGGTCTTTCAGAGAGAGGGAAAAAGGAAGGTAAAATAGCTACTCTGGAATATCCAAGCAATACATTTTTTTCTTGCTCTCTTTTTCTTTAAGATTTTTTTTCTTCGCTCTCCAAGTGAAAGGTGCATTTTATTTCCAGACTGAGATCTGGATGAGCAGTTGATATGTGCGTTTATAGCCAAATAAGAAAAAATAATCACCAGCATTCCCTTGACAGAGAGGGTTCTGTCTCCAGTGTCAGACAAATTGACACGCGAGAGCCAGGCAGGTGATCCTCAGCATTCCTGTTCCGAGCACAGACTGAGGTGGGTTGCTCACTTTTTAGGACCATGCATCTGACATGAGACTCTCAGACACCCCTGTCCCTCCACAAGCATCACGAAAAGCCCTTGTTGTTGAGAACAGTGAGTGGTCCAGGCATGCCAGGAGCAGCTCTATTGTTAACTGTCTTCCCTCCCATCCCTCCCTCACTGATCTTTCCACACAGGAGTATCACGTAACTCCCTTTCAAAGCTGCCAACTCCACCACGACATAGATCAAGCCTCATCTGGAAACAGCGTGAGATGCCTGAGGAGGACAAGTCCTCTCCAGTCTGTATGGGGATGGGAAGAGTCTCCCATCCCAGACACCTCTGCATTTCACTCTGCTTTACCATCCTGGCGCCCTGAAACACTACTGCTGTGACAGCAAAGGTCAGGGGGAAGAGTCATGGCAGGACAACCATGCTGAACCCAGCCCCAAGACCCTTCCTAACAGGAGCACTGCCTGCACCCACCTTGCTTCCCATAGGGTGTGATCCCATCCTTGTTGTTGCTAATATAAAGTGACAAGAGCTGCATGAGAATTGTGCCAACACAGCTATTACACCAAGGTTCATCTGCAAGTGCCAACTTCAGACAAAGCAAACCTTCAATGGGCCTGGAAGATCCAACCTTCAACTTCAGCCACTTCTTCAGACCAGCCTTATCTTCTTCCTATCTCCATCTTCTTCCATACTTCTTGCCAGGGACACAGGTTTCTACCTTGCAGGTAGCAAAGACTCTGCTGATAACCCAGCTCTCTTCCCAGTGTCTCCCTCCCCGTTTAGCACTGGTACCAATATAGCACCTAGCAGCTCAAAGGAGAGGTGGGGCCCATCGTGCCAGGCCCTGCATATGCACGCTGTGGAAGAGAGGGTCTTCTCGATCTCACGACTGAAACAAATACGGCCAAATGAAATGTTATTCCCATTTTATAGATGGGAAACCAGGACCAAAAATATTAAATGTCTGGCCCTAGGAAGTCTGCAGCCAAGGCAGGAACTGACCCCCTGTTTCCTGAGAGCCGGCATTCGGTGTCTAATCGCACATGATCAGTCTTTCCTCTCCACCTCCCTGTAGGCACGAGGAATTTGTGCTCCACATCTCCACATGTTTCTCCTGCACTGTGCTGGGCGCAGCCATACACACCTAGATGGGAGTCCTTAATGAATAATCGTATGTGGATTCCTGCACTTCTCAGACTTGTCAACCCGTGCCTCCCTTGCAGCACTGGAATTAGGCTTTCCTTCCTGTATTCCCAGTGTAATGATCCAACAAACTTTCCTTCTGGTGTAGTCTTCCCGCACCACGGACACTTTAAATCTCACACATAAATCTCTTTCATTCCAGCAGGTCTCTCTCCCAGTGAATGACATTTAATGGTGATCTTTTTTTAATCAGGTTCAGTCCACTGTTTCCCACCCCCATCTGCTGGAAGCAACTTTCCACTTAGAGAGGAAGTCAGTCTTTGATTTCACAAATGATTATAAGAAGATTTAACATCCTCAGGAGCACAACTATTTTGATTAGAATATTTTTGCTCCAATTCCTTTTCCAGCTGTCCCACCTCTTGATACAGACCCCAAGAGACAGAAATCCTTCAGAATTCACCCACAGACACAAGCTACTCGTTCTCTCATCATCTGGGCTCTGGCTCCACATAACAAAGCGGGGAATCGTCAGCAGGTCGACTGTCTGCTGGTATCTACCGCAAGCACCGGCAGGTGGTTTGCTGAGCACGGACGTGTGTGGGCTTGTTTGCTGTAGGTCACTGCCCTCCACTCTGCTCCTGCAGCCCTACAGTGTGCCCAGGCTGCCTCTGAGAAGAGCACTGTCTCTTAAAAGGCATTTTAAGGGGAGCTGGACAGCTGCAGGCTTCTGTACAGGAGCAGGCATCCACTGTCACTGGTGCAGGCAGGCTGGCATGACTATAATTCCACAGGCAGTGTTCATTTGTGCACAGTCTTTCCCTCTTCACACTGTGGTCAGCTGAAGGAAAACATGCACTGCTGTTAGTACCGTGCCGTAGTGGACTGGAGCTTTCTGGCTTCAAAGGCGGATTTGAGCTGTAAGACACAATTTTTCTGCAGCTTTGCTTTCAAAGACTTTGTACCGTTTTTCCTTTCAAGTATTACCCCTCTGAGGATATGTGTATATGTAAAATGAGATGGTAACTTGAGGGCCACAGTCCCAAGCCACCCTCCAGTGTTTTCAAAGGCTGTCAGAAGCTCGAGGAATTCTCCTTAGGAAACAGTAAGTGAGATTTTGGCTCAGAAAGACAAACTATGAAGAAATCTGCTGCCTCAGTCTCTTCAGGAGTGTTTATGACTCTGCTACCAAATCTAAAGAGGTGGGCCCAAATCTGAAATTGTTTTTTTGGTCAACGTCTTCAGTGTCCCATCCTGCCTGTCAGCAGCTGAGTTTCAGCAGCACTGACTGTGAAACAGAGCATAGTGTGAAACCAGCTTCATTTGTGAGGACCTCACTCCTTTTTTTTTTTTTTTTTTTTTTTAAAACACAATCTTCCAGACTAAACCCATTCTCCAAGGACCAAAGAGTCTCCTTTGTCCTCTGGGTTACCCAGCTCCAGTTTGCAGGTAGCACACCCATCCAGGAATAAGCTGATTAAATGCAACCTGCCCACATTTAAGCCCCACATTCAGCCCAGCCCCTCTCAAACCTGGCTAGCCTGTTTGGATTTGAGCTGGCCTGCTGGGAGCTCAAACTCTTACCAGCCTTCCCATTCCATAACATCAGCAGCAGCCACATCAGTGCCTGTGGCTGTTGTGCTAGGATGCAGAAATAAACTTCCCCATCCTACACAAATGCTTGGATGTTAAGGCCAGAGTGACTTACTGAGATCATTGTCTGACATCTAGAACAATGGGGACTATGAGATTATGCTGAGTAATTCATACCTGAAGTTCAATAGCTGTGGTTGAACAACAACCACAATAAACATGCAATCATGGAAAATCTACCACAACCCTTCGTAAGTTGTTCCAATGGGTAATTACCCTCACTGTTAAAAATGTGCACCTGGTTGTTAGTCTGAGGGTGCTTAACTTCAGCTCCCAGCCAACACACCGTATTGTTGTCACACCTATTCCTCCTGAACTGCAGAACCCTTCCTATTGCATCACTGGCCCTGCTGAGGTGGCTTTAGTGTGTAACAAGCGACTTTTTTGAAAGCTAAATAAGCAGAACTCCCCCCACATCTTCTGCTGTCACAAGGTTTTGTTAATTTGTTTCTTTTCACTTTTTTGGTTGCCTTTGTAACTTTCCTCTAAAGCTTCTCAAATTTTTTAATATCCCCTTGAAACCAGTTGTGGAGCTTGCTGAACCATAAGTGGTTCTCTCAACATTCACAGAGCTAAACTACCTCCCTTAGGCTTTGTTCCAAAAATTTCTAAATGCATTCATGAGGTCTATGCAGGCTGCCTTGAATTTTGACCAGCCCTAAAAGTTACAACAGTATTTCCAAATCTTTAAGACCAAAGTCATATTAAATGATATTAAGATGAAGCAACAAGCCCTTGAATGCCCACATAGAAAAATTTAGAAAGTCTCACAGCAGGATCAGGGAGAGAGCAGAACAATCTGTCAGCTGCTCCCATTTCTTTACGTGGGCAGGAGCCTGCACTGTAACTGTCTGCTCCTTCGAGCTGTTGGCTGCCAGCTCACTGGAGCTTGGCTTTTGTTTCAGGATTTTAGCCCATTTCTTTCTATGTGCCCCTCAAAGGGCCTGAGGAGATACCATGTGTTCCAGACCAGCTTTCCTTTTTAATCAAAGCAAGTCTGCTTACACACAGCTTGTTCATGCCCAAAACACTGACCCAGCTAAGCAGAGTCAGCAGAAATAGCAGCTAAATTTGCAGCTGCGTTGGCCTTATAACATCACACGAGAGAAAGGACAGCACCTTTCCAAAAGCATGCATCTCCAACAGTGGAAGCAGACTAGCCTGCCTCACCTTATTTTGTGGCAAAACCTCATTGACTTACAGCAACAAAACCCATCCTTCTGCTTTGAGTGTCACGATTGTGGTCCAGAGCTGAAGAATTTTTCTCTTTCCCCCTGTGAAATCCTCCCACCTAACTCAGACAATAGCTTCAAGCAGCTTCATAGCTTACAATGGTGCAACCAAAACCTCTTCCATGGTTACCTGTTAGGCAGAGTTGCTGCCCTAGTCTTCCTGCATGGGATATCTCTGCTTAAAGAAGGAAGAGGAGAAGAGCAGCCCCACCACACCTCAAACTCAGTCTTTCCCCATACAGTGCACCACTGCTCTCAGAGTATTAATAAAGCAGGTGTTGAAAGAGAGGCTCAGCCTGAGGCATGCTCAGTAGTACACTTGTCGCTTGACCCACCTCCTCAGCCTAGAGATTAATTAGGCCCAGCCCCTCCCTGTTAAATTGCCTCTTAGGCACATTTCTCAGCCTTTCTCCTCCTGCCTCTGGCAGATTCACTCACTAACTTTTTATTTCAATATTCATGTTTTCCAGTTTGTAAGGCCCTCCACTGCTTTTCACTAGGCTGTCCCAAGGACTCCGTTCTGGTAACGGGATGTGCAGGAGGAAGGATGTCTGGAGTGAGGGGGAATGAGCACAGCTGGGTTGGGATGGGGAGATGGAGTTTCCAGTCTCCTCTCTGTCCTCTCCCCAAATCTTGCCCCATAACAACATCCCAGGGAAATGCACTAGCTGGGCTGAGAGACAACATCACCACTTCTCATCTGCTGAAGACAGTCTCTCCGTGCTGGGGGCTCCTTTGAGAGATGCAGGCTCAGAGGTCCTCAAGCAGCAGTCGGGTGCGTACCCAGCTGTCCCCCAGCCTCAGATGGGGCTGGCACCTAGGGACAGGCCTGTGCTATTTGGCTCCAGAAACAGCCCCTGAGCTCTGAATCATGTCTGGGGAAAGATGATAGTCTGAGGAATAAACCTTCCCCACATTCTGCCAGCTAGCTGGCATGATGCTTAAGCACGTTAGCTGCTGCCATTGCTTGTCCTAATGTCATGTTCTTTCCATGCATCATCTGTGGAGCTCAGGTACCTCACTCAGAGCTGGGGATCCCACTTTTAGCTCAGCAAACCTTTGGCTAGGCTTTAACTTCTGGTCTTGCATCCATCCCTGTTCATTTATGCCATCTGGATAGACTGGAAGCTCTTTGGGGCAGTGTCTGACCTTTGTTATATGTGTACAGCAATGAGCTCACCAGAGCCTTAATTAAGATCTCTAGATGCTGTTGTAATACAAAAAAAAAATATTCATTAGGAGGATCAGCAGATTCGCATACCAGACATATTGCAAGGCGCACCCCCGCTATATTTACACACGCTGATGTCTGAAGGTGCCTGCAATGGTTAATACCAGGGTATATTTGGCTTGTCTGTGTACTATATGTTTTTCATGTAATATCCTTTCCTTTCATAATCCTATGTCACTTAATATCCTGACTAAGACAGAACATTCTGTAACACGGTAGCACGTGTTTGGACAGAATAGCAAGATTATCTTTGAAATGTAGCACAGATTGAAAGATCGGATGACGAGTCTCTTTTCCATTTCTCTAACTCTCTACTGTGGCTACCTGTGATTTAATATTCTAAGCCATCAACAGGTTCATTCTTCATGCCTGTGATGAACTAAGTCACACTCTCAGCTATCTGATTTTTGTATGCGGGCTGCACATTCCAAAGAAAGCCCATAATGGAAAACATAATTGCAGTAACAAGCACCCTACAGGGATGCAAAATTCCTCCAGAGGATCGTTGGGGGTTAATAGGGTTCTTCTTTGCACAGTTCCATGCAGCCATTGCTATTCACATCGCCCAAGCACTAGAGGGAAAGCAATAAAATCACCAGCAAAAGCCCAGGTCCCAGCCTATTCAGTGCACTTCCAAAGACAGAGCTGTGATTGTATGGCTGAGCCAAACAGGATGGCTAGTTTTAACACCGCTCTGACTTATGGTAACCATTAACTACAACCTGACTTCCCATTACAACATACCACTGTGAACACCTATTAGCAGCTAATTGAATCATCTAAAAATGGTCATAATTCAACCCCGTGTTTGTGTTTTTGCAGTGTTTCTTACAGCTTTTGCTGTAGTGCAGGAGAATATGCAAATCAAGGCTGCTTTAAAGCTCATGGTAGGATGGAAGTTTAAGTGGAAATCTAATGCAGTGACAAAGGGGAATAAAGCTGTATTGTATTTTTGATGTTACCCATGAGACGTGATAGGAGAAACTAATAACAGGCTAACAAGGCTCCCTATCTAAACGTTTTCCAGCTGCAAGACACTGAAGAGCCAAAAGACCTTTCCAAGTCAACACCAACAAATGCATACACTCACTCATATATCATTTTCTACAGTTTCTATTCATAATTTCAAGGATGTATGGCACTTCACATTCTCCTTTTTGTGTAAAGAAATAAAAGTATTTCCTCTCAGAGGCATCCATGGCTTGTTGTTCAACCCACTCTATCCTGAACCTTCAATTTCACTGTAGCTGTTTCAACAGGACTATGTTTTCATTACGTTAAGAAAAGCAACAAGTACTGTTTGCACCACATTATTGACAGGTTTGTGTGTATTTGCTGCCAGGGCTCTTTCACTTAACTTACAACCTGAATTTGTAGAGAGTTCTCATTAAATCTATGGAAAAGTTGTTAGGTGTTACTTTGGGTAGAATCAGGGTTACTTCAGATTGGCATAAATGAGCTGAAACAAGCAAATCAGTTTAAACCATCTACTCAAACAAGAATACTTCATCTATTGTAAGAAAACTGTCAAAAGCAGATTAATAACAAAAAAAATTTCCTTACCTCAGAAGGTTGCTGCCTCTCCAGGGAAAAGGTCCTCTCCCTCCTGCTGAGTCACAGCAACATGGTGCTCCCAGGCCACTGCAACACAATATAAGGTGCAATTGCTTAAAGCTCACTTGAGGTGTAAATGAGGTGTGCTTCACCTAAGTAAGTCCAAACTGGGACAGGAAAAAAAAAAGAAAAAAACAACACCAAAGTTTAGGCAAAACTTTTGCAGGTCCCTCCTATGGTAAAGGATCTAACAACCCTCTAGTCTCTCTAATGTAGGTATCTATTTACATAAGGAGGTATGAATTTCCTCAGTATGTACATGAAGCACTGAACCAGTCCCCCTGCATCCCAGTTCTGCGTTAGCCACTGGTCAGCCTAGAAAGGGGCTTTTCAGGTCTGCAGACTTGGCTTCATGAGGAGACCCAGCACCCGGCTGCTGAAGCTGGTGTGAGGTGTGACCCACAAGCCGAGGTCACTCTGCTCTGGCTCACACATCGTGCCCATCACGCTGCCTGGCTCCCTCGTGTTTATTAGAGGAGTCACATGCTCATGTCCTGCATCAGCATCTGATGTACACTGCTGCCTGCTTGGAACAGCCACCAGTTTTCCACTGACACCAAAGAAGTTTTAAATCACCTGCCATTCGGAGTGTTTCACACTGCTCAGGACAGAACATTTTGATGGACAGGGAACAGTGGATTGCCTCTCCAACACATGGATCACAAGAAGGATGTGTTTGACTGGGGGGATGGGAATTCTTCCCTGCAGATACACACGTGCAGCCCTGCTGGCTTTCCTGGAAGGTGCATACATACTTCCAAGCAAAGAACCAGCCACCGCATCCCTTCTCCCAGGACCAGAGGCTGTGCTGCCTTTCTCCAGCAAGCGCAGTATAATGCCAGAAATAAGCAACTGAGCCCTTATTTAGCTATCCCAAACAACAGAGGTTTTTTAATTTCCAGCCCCTAAACCTTTGATTCAGTCCTCAAATCAAACATTACAAAATCTGTGTTTGTTAAAACCACCAGAATTTTCTCAAGCCAGTGGCACGGGGGAGGCAATGTCTGGGGCATGTATGGCAGTTGCCCTCTGCTGCCAGACAGGCTCACGTGTGTGCGTGTGTGTGTGTCTGTCTCTCTCCCCAACTTTGGGAAGCCCTGCTGCCCATGTCACCACCAGAGGTTCTTCCTCTGCTCCAGCTGTGAGGACTTTACCCTGTTTCAAAGCAGAAACCCTCATGCAGTTGTCCTCCCACCCCAGCACAGCTCAGTCAATATACATATAAAATAACCAAGGTGTCTGCGCTGCACAGCAAAGATGTGATAAGGTTGCCAGTACCAAGCTGCCAAGGGGCACAGCAGAAGCCTAAGATCATGTGTCAAAAAGCAACCTGTTTGCCCTATAAAAACTCCTGGCATTAGGGAAAATGACGTCCTTTCATTTCCTAAACTGTAACATGCTACCAGCAATTGCATTTTTCATTTCAGCATAGATGGCAACAACCAAACCTTCCAAAGATAGGAAACTTGAGGGCAGGCAGCAGACTGCGTGTCTGTCACACTTTCGTTCAGTCTCCATCCCACTGAAGAAAGGAAATTAAATTCTTTTTTTTTAAAAAATCCTCAACTCTGACCTATTAAGCTTGTGGGTCATGACCCCCATTTGGGAAAAGCTGCACTTTCTCCTCTTCCTCCTCCCTGGCTCACACACACACACACGCCACAAACATCACCCCAATGACCACTGACAAAATGCCTGAAGGAATGTATCAAATATAAGCATCCAAATAAGAGACAGCAAAACATGTCAGTCTCTTCATTTCAATTTCAAACAAGTTAATATTAAAAAAGTCCCCAAGAACTGTACATTTTCACTAGACAGCCAGTTCAGCATTAAGTAAATTGACTGAAAATGAAATAAAATGACAGCACCCAAGAATAACCATTAAGACCTTTCCAGGTCTTCATTCATTTTTCTTCCTCTTGACTTAATACTTATATTTTTTCCTTCCTCTTTTATATACTATCTTTAGCTATTTCTTTACCTCTCCTTTCCACATTTGCTTGACTTTCCTCTCATTTTCTGCAGCGCCTAACTCAAGGTTCCCCATGGAGCTCATTCACAGTCAAATGTTTCTTAGTCAGGGAAACCTTTCACATCATCACGTTTGTCAGAGCAGTTCCTCCAGCTTTCATTATACCCTTGGGCGAAGGACCATGTGAGCCCCGGGTCTGGGGGAAGGAAGTTCATTCTTCCTGCCCCCCATGACAGCTGCCTTCAAGCATCCCAGCTGGATTTCTTGAACCCAGAGTGGGAAAACTCCAGTTTAAGTTCAGTCCATAAGCAAATTTCTTTCACTTATCAGATATGCCATGCTCTTCAAAATCTCTGTCCTAGGTCCATCGCTGAGGCCCTGGTTAGTATTTGCAGAGAGATGCTCTCTAATGGGATGCAGCAACAAAGACGTACCCTGTGCTCAGCCCTGGCACATCCAGATACACCAGAAGTCTGATGCAGGGATCCTACCTGATGATGTGTTTCACCCTTCCCTTTCTTCATCTGCATGTAGCTGCACCTCCTACTTTGAAAAGGAGCAGAACATTTGATAGCATCCCTGAACAGCAATTCCAATTCCTCAGCTGTGCTTGAGGAAACATCCCTGCTTGTCAGTTACTGAAATCTTTTGGTTCCATACAAACCCTGATACCAATTCCATATTTACTGTCTGGTCACATTTAGTTCTTGCTTCATGCCACCCTTGCTCATGGTACAGACGAATTATTTTTCTAGCATGCTACTTGTCTTTAGCATGCCCTGTGTTTTCTTTATCTGCTTTTGGAATGCCTTTTTATTTAATGCCATTCAGGCTGTTTATCACCCCCAGCACTCAAGGAACACCGAGTTTGCCTGCCACACAGCATCACAAGCACTAAGAATGTGCTCATGCCAGCACCACACGGGCTTGTGCGCAGGTGCAAGTTAAGCACTTCTTTAAACCTCTGGATCCCTCGGTACTCACACCCAGCCTCACTGCAGACGCCTCTGAGGAGCATAAGCATCTCGTAGTGCTGCTGAGGTACTTAGTTAAGCGTTCCCCTTTTGGGCCTCACTTCTGCTACTATGCACAACACCGCTCAAGGCTATGCAGCTGCACTCCAGCTCAAGCAGGATCAGGTTCCCCTGCCCTCTTTCTCCTGGCTTAGCACTTTCTGCCGCCCCTTTTTTTTTTTTTTTTTTAATTTTCCACCCTATACACACACGAACACTTCAGAGTGCAGAGCACCATTAAGCTCCAAGAGAACACGCATGAGCCCTTCAGCACAGCCTCTTCGCCAGCCTTTCCCTTCAAAGGGGCTGCTCCAAAAGCCAGAGCAAGTCTCCCCATTGGCCTTGGATCAGGCCCAAGGCAAGGCACACAATTAGCTGGGAATAGAGGCACTAACAACCAGTAGCTTGTCTGCTAGCAGGCACAACGCAGGGAGGCCTACAAGGAGAAGGCAGAGTTTGAGAGCTAGACTTGGAGGGACGAGCCTCTGCATGGCAGTTGCCCTGCCAAGTGATCTGTGCTCTCTGTGACTTCCACTCAAGCAGCGGGCTGAGCTTCTCAGCAGCCACTTTGAACTGTGAGGTGAAGATGGTGTGTGGGCACTTTTTTTAGTCAATCAGATTTGTTTAATGTAAATTTAAATGGCAGGGGAAAATATGCCAATTGAAGATATTTGGGAGAGTCAAAAAGAAACACAAATAAAAGCCTGTAACCAGATTTCATGAGAGCACAAATGGGTATCATCCTCCTTATCCCTCTTTCTTCTGCGTGTAACAGTCAGCTCAGGAAGAGATGTCTCAGAGAGACTGATCCCTCTACCAGTAAACACCATGATACAAAAATCTCCAGAGTCCAGCAGTTCCTACTGCCTGTGGCTCAATAACTTGCAAACACATGCTGTGTTAGCACCACCCACCATGAAATAAAGTGCACGCTCCGTGCAAATTGTCCAGAGCTCTCCATTTTTCCCATTGTAATGGCTTATCTACCTAATTTAGATCTCGGTGCTTTCTACTCACATTAACATCAGTTGTAATGAATACAAATGTGTTATCTCATCCAAAAGAAAAATCCAACAGATCCTTTTATCAGAGTTGTAAGATGATATGTTTGGATAAAGCTTCTAGTGGGGTCCTGACAGAGCTCTGGTTTGTTTAGCATTTTTAGCAGTTATCTGAAAGCAGAAGTAGTAAAAAGCATTAATTATATTAACAGTTGATACTGAGACTGGGGGAGAAGAGGGAAAACAAGAAATTTATAGAGAAAATGGAAATCAGTTTACAAGGACTTGAGAATTAGACAAGCATTATCCAAATGATGCAAATTTATAGGTACGATATGTCAGCAAGCAGACTGGTCTTTTATCACATCTGGATAACCTAATACTACCTTGGAAGATGCTTTGAACAGAAGAACAATGGTAATGTCTTGCACCCAGAAAATGGATAGGCCATTCTTTATAGAGCATTTCAAACGTTGTAGAAATCCATAGAGATGTGGAGAGCGCAGCAGGAGAAATGTACCTACAGCTGAAGCAGCACAGATGGTGGAAAGACTGAAGCCACTATTGCATGTGCAGTTTGTCCCTTTAGCCTGAGAAGAATTAAGTTCAACTACTTAACTACCACAAATCATCTGCAACGCTCTGTGCTGCATTATCATGTATGTAAATTATGGTTTACTGCACTGTACTTGAAGTGCCGCAACTCGGATTTCTTGGCACGAGAGAAGAGACAGATAGACAAAGGAACTGTCACACACCACAAGACAGCTCTGGGGTGTCCATTCATGGTGGAGTCCATGCACACTGCAGACTGGGCTGTGCAGGTGCTGGATGGAGAATTAAGACTTGCTGATAGAAGAGCTTTCCTCAGCACTGTGAGCTCCTGCACAAGTTATTTCAGGGTCCCAGTGGCTGATAGAAATGTGAAGTGCTCAGGCTACAGGAGGGGCTCTGCCACTTCTCTCCCCGCTAGAATACATCGAGCCACTCACTGAGCTGCAATTTATTGCATTACACTGTTTACAGTTCAGACTATCTCCATCACTTATCTGGTTTATAAGCTCAGTAGAAAAAACAGCAACTGTGGTGCCAGGGCCTTACGTGCTTGTCGTACCCAATAGTCATGGGTAAAGGGAAACCCCACAGTGCTCCTCCACTCCTGCTGAAGATGGATGTACATCGCAGGTGCTGGAAGACAACCTGGTATCTGAAACAGTCATATCTGTATTTCAGACTAATGTGACATCAGTGGAATCACATCCCAGACTAGAAGATTTGGTTTTGTCTGCTTGCTGCTGGCAAAAGGATCAGTAAGGAGGTACCTCATTAGGGGCCAAAGCCTGACTCAGGCACAGAATGGGATTTTCAAAGTGCTTAAAGAAGTCTCATCTCAGAAAGAAATAGCACTTGTACCCACAGCCTCGCTCAGAGGTTTCTTTGGCTTCAGTAACAGGGACAGAAGGTCTGAGTACTCAGGCTCACATGTTTGTGTCTTGCCCCACAGACACGTAACTGAAGGAACATGACCCAGAGCCTTAAGACACAACTCAAAGTAGGCAATACTTTATAACCACCAACTACTCATCCTGACTTCTGAGCAGCTCACAGATGTGACTATATTTTGTCCTTACACCAATCCCAAGAGATAGGGGCGGCATTATCAAAAAGCAGGTGGCCAGAGCACCAGCAAACACCCAATCTCAGCTGAAATCATGGTTCTCTGGCAGAGATGGATCTTCTTAAACCCAAAGGGAAACCACTGGCTCAGCACATACAAGTGAGCATAGATCCATTAACTTTTCACTGAGTAGATTATCTGTAGACTTGACCCAATTGTAGAATGACCTGCAAGTAGCTACCAAGTTAAAAGGAAAATCTTATACCATATGTTTTAAGGAATGAAGTTGAAAATACTTTCCTCCTTTTCTTTAACTTGTGGTATTTTTTTTACCTCAAGTTTGATGTACACTTTGAACTATCATTCAAACAGTGACTTCAAAGATGACAAAAGACAAATCAAAGCCAAAGAGGTTCAGTCATGAAATCAAGTCCCACGAGATTATTGAAAAGGACAAGACTGGAGTGTCAGCTGGTGCAAAGTGCCTTCAATTCTTTGAAGCCATTGCCTTCCACCTTTTGAGGCAGTTCTTGTTCAAACCACTCATCTGCTTGGGAACTACTGACAGGATCACGAAAAGTCCCTGGGCTTAACTGAAGCTCAGATGTAGCACCAAGGGGGAAAAAAAAAAAAAAAAACCAAACCCCAACACACACAACCACAAACACACATCACCAAAAACACAACACACACCAAAAAAAACCAACCAACCAAACAAAACCCAAACAACAAAGCAAAACAAACAAAAGTTAGAGGAAATCTTCCTCATCCTGTGAAATGCAGAGAGGCCAGAGAAACCACTTTTTTCACCACCAGCAAAGAGGTCTGAGAAGAGACTGCAGCTCCTGTGACAGCTGAAGTCTCCAAGAGATGCAAAATAGCTTGTGGCAACGGCCTGAAATTGCCTTGCAATATATGTGTCCTCATTGCCTGGTCAGATGATGAAACCACATTGCAGCAGCTCCATGGCTCACCGTGGGCACTGTGCCTTGGGTCCACAGGCTGCCCCTACATGGGCGCTGCCTCCTGCCCGTGCTGCCCCATCCTTGGGGCAGGGTATCAGGGAGATGTGAGTGCCAAACTTTCAGCCGGTGTAAGTTGGCAAAGCCCCACCAGCTTCCCCAGGACTCTGCTGATTTACAGCAGCTGAAACTCTGGCCCCTGCAATGCTTAAAATCTGAGACATGCTTTCATTGGACACAAAAGAATCCTCTTTGGGACCCTTTGAAACCTGTGCTGTGTGCAAGTGAGGAGCTAAACGATTCCCAAGATTTTCTGCAAGCCATGTACAAGCACGCATTGTGCGTGGAGCACGAGCAGGCTCCACCAGACACGCAGACACAGAATACACTCCCTGGGATGTGCCAGGGTGAAGAAGAGTTTTCTGTCACTTCATTTTTACTGGAAACTCTGCGCCAGTCCTCCCACATATAATGCACTGTGCACTCCTCGTAACCAGCATTGTCTGAACTTGTGGTATTTTAATAAACCTTCCTGCCAAGCCAAAGACGCTCTAAGACACATCACCTTTGTCCAGAGGAGGATCCCAGCTGAAGCGAAGTCCAAGGAGTGTGACCTCTGCAACTCATAGGTATGTTAAATGAGTTCCTATTAAAAATAACTGCTCTCCGTACTGCCTGGAGGAGAAGGGGGCACAGGCTGTTTAGAGAGTGCACATGAGGGTGACAGATTGCAACAAAAAAATCCTTTCACTGTACGCAGAGGAAAATGAGGCAGTACAAATGAATGCCCCTTTTTTATTTCATAGGGACATGCTGGCAAAAAGCAGATTATTGGGTTTGGGCTGCACGGAAAAAGAATAATTTTCTTTTTTTTTTCTGGAATCCTGATTCATCTTCATTATTCAGTCACTCAAGCTTCCTTGGAAACGGAGTGCCACTGAGTTATTATGGCAGTCATAGATGAATTCAGCAGAAAAATATACGTATAATAACGAAAGAAAGTAAAACTGCTCTCCTTGTGCAGCCCTACAGAGAGACAGCCAGACAAAAGCATGAAAAAATTGACTGTCTGGCCAAGAATGAAATTGCTGGCAAGTCTGGTTTCAACCCTGCTATTAGCTTTCTTGCAGCTGCTTCAACTACCCAAGCAGGATTGAGATAGGTGCATTCTCCAAAGCCCTTTTTCTCTAATTGGGGGCAATGCATTTATTTGCATCTTAGCCTACTTCTGATTGATACCTCCTCTGAAAGAACTTACTCGGCCACCTTAAACAAAACCAAGAGAAAGCAAAACCCAAGGAAAAAAGCTCTCAGAAATATCCTGCACTTCGGGATGAGTGTCGTGCTTCCTCTGCGGGCAGAGCCCTCTCCAGCTGTGTCGCACATGGGGCAACTCCAGTGTGCAGCGGCCGCCCACAGAAGGAGGCAATGCAGGGTTTTAATAAATATTCCAATTACAGACTCCCTGCTCAGTGCTGCTCACTTGTGCAACAGGCAGGTGGGCAGAAAAGGGTGGCTCAGCATCCATGTGCCTCCTGCCCTGACGCCGCAGCTGCCTCAATGGCACAGGGGGCTGTGAGTGCAGGGGTTATTTCTGGGAGAAAAGGGGGTACCCAGGGTAAAGGTTCACGTCTTGCTCCTGCCCTGGGAAGATTGTTACTGAGCACTGACAGAGAGGGTCAAGGGAGGTCCCACTCATAGTCCAGACCTCAGGAATATATTCCTGCCCTGATGGAATGGTAAGGTGTAATGACACTGGCCATCAGACCCGCTCGCCTCACAGGCGAGTCGTGAAGGTTTCCTCTCTCCAGAGGTGTAAAGCTCTTCTGTTGCAAGCCCAGTAAAAGAAGGTACTGTCTAAGGGTGGAACAGAAAAGATTATGGAAGATTTGCCAAGAAAGTGCCTGTGCTCTTCTCGTTCCAAAACATAACAGGCTTAAAAAAGAAAAGAAATTGTAAAGTTTCAAAAAGCACCCAGCAATAGTTTTTTTTAGGAAACAAAAGTAGCACTTACAGGTTAGTGTTTCCAAGTTGCTGCATTGGTAGATACACTAAACAGACAGCTTGATCTGGATGAGTCACACAGCAGAAGAGAAACAATGACCTGTGTGTTCCTCCAGTACAAACTATTCATTTTTCTCTGTCAATAAAGACTTTTTAAAAAATATAATTGCATTTGGGCAGCCAATCAGGAGGGTGTGGCTATCAGATCACCCCCTCCCCCAGGGAGTCAAATCTATTTGGCGGGGGTGTCAGAACTCCAGGACACCCTAAGGCAGGCCACAGCATCTTAAAATAACTTAAACACACCTCATGTCATGCCTAGGTGTTGAATCAGCCCAGAGATGTCAATCATGTACTGCTGTTCACAGCAGAATCACCTCAGTTGCTCTGATCCTCACTTTTGAACTTACAACTTCCCTCTACAGGACTCAGAGGGGGGTGTGGGTTTGTGCCTCTGTGTGTGTAATTTCCCAGTCTCTGCAACAACAATTCCACCCTTTGAGCCTCCTTGTTGGGAAACAGCCCTTGCAGAACAACAAGTTCCTCTTTCACAGCAGCTAGTTGCTGAACGGAGGCAGCTCAGCTCGGCCATAGCAGTAGGAGACAGCGAACTGTCCTTCCCCTTAGAATTGTATATAGCTTTTGCTATCAACAGGCATGACATTGTGGTTTAACCCCTCTGAGTTATTCTCAGCTTGTGCCCTCTAACTTGTTCAGAAGTACCGACTCATCTCAAAGGCATCAGTTCCCCAAGAGCTTGGCTTGAGACACTGTCTGATTTTCAGAGGGGCTAAGGCTCCTCTGGTATCACCCTACACTGTTGCTGTGGTGGTTATTTGTCTGCACTGGAACAGCATCCCACAAATCAGGGTCCTGCTGTGCTGGATCTGTATGCGCTCTAAATCCCTACCAACTCCAGTTAACCACTCAGCATCTCTGGAGAACGGGATCTACACACAGCACCCGAAAACAAGGATGCAAACCAGATGCTATTTATTGAATTCTCTGCCACACTTCCTCATACCTTGTTTTCTCCACCTATAAACCAAGGATGAAAATACAGATGTGAGTAAAATACTTCAGGACACAGGTGCAGAGCCCTTTGTGAGCGTAGCTCCGTGCTGCCTTTCATTGCTTTTCAGTTTAGGAAGGCATAATTTCCTCTGCTTCACCTTCCTATCACAGCATCCCTGAGCTCATGGTCTAGCAAATTGCACTGACTGACAGTGAACCAAGTCCAAGAATTGACTTGCAAATACCAAACCTCCTGGATTGCGGTGTTATTTCTGGAATAGGAATAACCCATTGCCACACACTGGGGCGAGAAACACTGCTTTGGGAGCTGCCTTCACCCTTTTGTTGTGCGACTTGGAGGTGCCCAGGTCGAAGCACATGGAAGTGCCCAGGTCGAAGCACATGGAAGTGCCCAGGTCGAAGCTCTTGCCTTATTTTTGCAGCCCACTAGGTGGAAGTGCTGCTCCATCCCAGCCCTGACACCCCAAAGCCCTCTGGAAGCGGCAGCCAGGGCTGGAGCAACCCTTGAGAAATACTGGGGGTTTTTTTCACTGGGAGGCAAAAGATGAGGAACCAGAATCCTCGGTGATTCTGGGCAGCCCTTTTTTTTTTTCCCCAGAGCAAAGATTCAGTTCCAGTGCACACAGTATCGCAGGAAACATATATCAAAATCGATATATAATGAAATCATAACAACAAGGCTTGTGACAGAGGCATAAAACTTGGAATGTGCCTTCAGAAGGAGAGACAGATGAACTTGTCAAGCGTGCCTTAACACAGGCCATTTATGAATTATTTGTAATTTATAAAGTACTTGCAGAGGAGTGGGGAGAACCCAGGGAAATGGATGGGCTTTCTTGGCTTTTCTCTCAAATGACAAATGTCTTTTTTATTCCATCTGCTCTCTCCCAATTCCCAGCTTCAGGCTCTGCTCATAAGCCCGCTTAGCGCAGGGTAACTCTATACCTCCTCCTGCTCTTCATGAAACGAGCTGTCTCCTTCAGCAGCTTTCCACGGCAGTGCCTGCCAGCACCAAGCTCAGGAGGTAAGGTCCTCTCCTAAGTTTGGCTGTCCAAAGCCATTTGCCCTGCAGCCTCACTCAGAGCTGACCTAGTAAAACCAGCCGAACAACTCTCAGCCATCTCACCCCCTCCTCCCCTATTCCTGCCCCTGTGAGCAATTCCGGTTTGCTCACTCCTGACTCCTGAGACCACCAGGCACTTCATATGTCCTGCACAGACCAAAGGTAGAGCTCAGAGCAGGGTGATCTTGAAGGGAAAGACAAGAAAAATGGCAGCACAGGAGGGTTAAAGGCAGGCTGAGCCTAGCAAGCATCGTCTAGACTTCCAGTCTCATGATTCAGTGTGTCTGATGTAAAACTATTTAAATAAGAGTTATGTAAATAACATGGCAGACAGATAGATTATTTAATATAATCAAAGCAAGATAAGGCCCAGGCCCCAATCCTTCCCTGAAGTAAGGCTGCTTTGTGCCATCCTCACAACACAAACAGCCCTGAGGCCAGAAGCCCTAGCCAAGGGAGGATCACCCCAGCACAAGGAGATAACCTTCTGGCTTGCAACCAGCACAGCAGCTCCTACACAGCTCCTCCATCACCAAAGCCAAGCAAAGGGGTATTCAGGAGAAATCTCAATACCCAACTGGTCCCTGTTGCCACATTAGTGTCTCAGAGACCCTGTCCTTTGGAGCAGCCTTCCCCTGAGCTACGCTGGCAGATTTGCCTTCAACTGAACCAGATGGAGACTGACCAGGGACAGAAGAGGCTGGATAATAAAATAAGCAATGTTTTTCCTCACCTCCTCACCTTCCAGCAGGGTTAGCTTCAAAAATAGAGTTTAAAATAGCCCATGAGGTAGGGTAGCACTTCCATATCATTACCTTGTTACCATCTTTAGCATATCCATCTGGGGTTTACTCACTTATAAGCTTGCCAGGGCATATCTGCACCACAGCAGTTGCATGCAGGATAGTTCCAGCTGAACTAGCTTCAAACCCCCTTAACTGAGGACCAATAGCCATGTAAACATGGGAGCACATGGCTCACCACAGGCTGCAAAACCCACAGGATAATCTGGCCTTGTGTTCAAGTGGTCGTTGCCCAGAAGCCCCCGAGCAAGCTCGAGGCTGGCTTCGGTTTGCTGACAGGAGCAGGAGTCATTGCAGTGCAAATGGGCCCTTGTGCAAGGTGATTTCCACCTGTTCCCCCAGGACACCAGGCTTCCCGCTAGCTCAGTTTGGTATTAGTTCACAGTGAGGTAATGCCACTTTCTTGACAGTCACTCTCTCTTTTCCTTTAAACACATAGGCCTGGTTTGACTGTCCCTACACTAAAACCAACACGCAGGCAAGTTTAAGTAAAGTTTAAGTAAGGACTGTGCTGCTGGCACTTTCCACAGCGCCACACCCTCTTGCTGCTTCTTCCCATTCAGGTCACTTGTAACTCTCTTCACTACACCTTCCCTACCTGGCACACATTCCCCCCCCCCCCCCTTTTTTTTTTTTTTTACTTAAGTTACTATCTGTTCGATCTAATCTTCTCATCCACTTCAAATGGGACCAACCAGTTCTGCTTCCAGACATGGCCTGACCCACGGATAGTATTTGCAGTTGCGTGACCATGTCAATTAAGGACAGTCTGTTTGGTTTTTAAGCCAGGAGAGTTTAACCTCCCAGGGACAGGTTTATTCAGATATAAATATGCCTTCTATGGGTACGACAGTCTCCCTCCCACACGGCAATGCAGGGGAGTTAAAGCAATACAGTTGAAGGACTTTTTTGCAGCTGACCTTTCTTACATGCACCCATTGAGCACAGGAGGCTTCTGCACACACACACAGAACCAAGGCGAGCACACGTGAGACCTCTCCTCTCTCACATCCACTCAGGGGTGGGCAACCATTCAATATATCTTCTTCCAGCTCACAGACAACGGTAACTATCTAAAGCCAACTTGAATGAGGAACAGATTTACTCAGACTTCCTCCACTCCTACCTCCTACCCAAATTAATGTTGGAGTAGATAAGGCTGGAGAACATTTCCCTTCCCCTCTCTAAACCTTTCTCTAGCTTAAATGGTCTGACTCATCAGCAACACAAAGATGACAAAATGTCTATTCCTCCCCCCCCTCCCCAAATATTTTGGCATGATTTTGCTATCAAATTAAGATACTTGATCCATGCCAGTTAGAAAAAAAAATATATATGGGCTCCTAGCAGACTCATTGTATATGATTAGGATTTGGGGAGGGTGCGGAGCATAACATCATCGTAGGCAGAAAGTGAAAACAGCCAAAGGAAACGCCTACACTCTTCCTTTACAAAAGCTGCTTGTTGTGTCTGTCTGAACAATTGTTAAAAAACCTGGAGGGGAATTAGAAGGAAAAAGATAACTGACTTTATTAAGAGCAAAAGATTGATCAAGCAATTGATTACACTTAATTGGAACTGTGTGAGCAAGGGAGAGGATTTCAGGTTTGGGGCATTTTTCCTAGTCTCACAGACAGTCCCACCACAGAACCATGCAGGCAGGAGGCTGAATTTCCAAGCTGAGAGCTTTGGTTTGCTCCTTCTCCCAGGGCATTGCTTGCCTGGAAGCAGCTGGCTCCGAGAGCTGACCCCTTCCACAGCACTGCCAATCACAATATCTGAGGCCTCAAAAAGGAGGAGGAACTTAAGAGTCACAAGGTTAAACTTCACAAGTTGTTTTGGGCATGTGTTTCTTTCCAGAGCTTTTTTCTTTGCTTCTGAGGTACACTCATATTCACAGGATGCTTTCCTTTGGAACAATAAGGTCTAGAAACACTTTTTTTTTCCCCCCTCCCTTTAAAGAGAATGTCAAGATTCCCATCTCATCAATTCATTTCAAGAGAAGAGTCCTTGAAAATGTTATCCAATTCATAATGAAGTCTGAAAGAATTACATGACTAAACCTCACTAACCAAAGGAACAGAGATAACACTTACAGGGTACATTGTCCTGAAGTAGACACTTCAATTTCTGGAGCAATGCACATAATAATGAAGCTTCAGCACAAGAGAGAACCAGCTCAGAGTTTCACAATCTTCCTGCCCAAGACAATCCTTAAGGGTAAAATGTTAACGTGCATGAGCAGTTAAAATAAGAACAAAACCTGAGCTAACCCCTTTGAATGAACCAATTCCTGTTAACGTATTGTTATTACCTTACAGTATATTACCTTAATTTTCCTCTTAAGCAGGAGGAAAGACAGACTTTTACTGCACAGATATGAGCATGATTTCCAGTGAAAACAAAGGTTCCAGCAGTTAGGTTTGGATTTGCTTTGTTTAAAAATCAAATTGCAAGATACGTGGGCCTCAGACTTATCTAAACAGTACAGTTGGTACACAGACTTCAGAGGTGTTGAGGTTGGAAGGGACCAGACCAGCGCAGCCTTTGTTTGCCTGTGCGATCACTTTACATTGATAAATATAAAGTCTTTTTGCTGTGAAGGCCAGGAGCTGAGCTGGGCCACCAGGATGCCCTGTGTATGGCCATGCTGTAGCTTCCAGGCACTGGCAGCTGGTACCTTGTAGAGCTGCACGCTCTGGTGATGCATTTCACCTCCACTCATCTACCTGCTCTAAGCCAGAACTTTAGCCAGGCTTTACCCGAGTACTTTCAGATGAGCAAACTTGGTAAGAAAGCAAAACAAGACAGAACACAGAAGCTATGTTACAAGAGCAAACGGCCAGTTTTGCAGATAAATGCAATAATGGATAGCCATAAAAAGTGGTAGAACAGCTGCCTGATGACCTTCCTCTTCCTCACAAAAAGACTGAAGAGCTGTCTTTTGTCTTTTCTCTCCACAAAAAAAAAAATCTGAAAACAAAAGCCATTAAAAGCAGCACCCTAATTCCTTCACTGCTCCTTCTAGTTTTCCAGTGTGAGCCTCATGGATACAGCAAGAAAGATAAGGAAACAAGTCATGCCTTTTACATACCAAGGCTTTCTGTATGAAGTCCCTTGGAAATGAAAGACAAACTAAAGGAGAAGGAACCAGCATAGGCTTGTCTCTGACAGACACACACCTCCTGTGCCAGCTCCCAACCTCCTACAAGCCTCTCCAGTCTCCTTTTTTTCTGCCCCTCTGCCAGGAGTTACCCCTTTCCCAGGTCTGCCAGCAGAGCGGCTCATCCGAGCATTCCCTCACCCACTCTGGTCAAAACATGCCAGGTCAGCTAACGAGGCTTGCCATATAGGTCTTTCCTAACCAAGTTCATCAGACTGAGATGGGTTGGGAAATCAAAGTGAGCATTTCCACCAACAGTCAGGAACCTCCAGCAAGAAGGCAGTGACCAGAGATAGGAAAAATCAACCCTGGCAGCCAAGAGAGTCCATGTCACAGAGCCTTTACAGTCCTGTTTGCACAACACCCGCCCCAGGACCACTGGAGCACACAGTTCTCTTTTTTTGCAAATGGCCATATCACTCTGCAGCTACAATTACCTGTAGCTAGCGCTCGTTAAGAGCTTTGAAGATTAAAAGCACAGATACAAGTGTTAAATATTGTAATTATTCTTACTACATAACAGTGCTGCACTGAAAGCAGGGAGGGGTTGTTTTTCCCTGTTTATATGTGGGAATACCATGACAGCTGCTCCTTTCTGTAAGTGAATTGCTGCCAAGGACCTTGATAAGAGGTTGTGCTTGAAGGAAAAGGACTGAGTCTGGGAGTTTTCTTGGAGTGCTGCATACCACAGTGAAATTAAACTGTGCTCTTACCAGGCTTCCACCGTCAGAGCTCATTCCTATCCGTGCTGATTACCCCAAGCTGCCTCTGGCTCCAGGAGGAGCAGCAGTGACTCCCAGCAGCTTCCCAGGGCTTGATCCTACAGGCAGCAGGCAACACTCACCTGAGAAAGCTCAGACAAACAAACTTAGGATCAGCCCCACAAGCATCACATCCTGAAGTCCATGTTTGTTTTACTCGCCTCACACCTGGGGATTTAGGAGAGAGCTCTCCCTGAATGAGGCTGGGCCAGCCAGCGGCTTGGACTTTTCTTCTAGTAAGGCACCTTCTGACCTTCCACCACGGCGTAAAGGTGTGAGCCTGAAACCAGTTTCCCCATCTACGGCACTATTCCTCCGCAGAGTCTGTCTGGCACTGCCCCACTGAGCCCCCAGGATCAGGGTGAGCAGACAGGGTAAAAGCCCCTGGGTTTACTCCATTCCCCTTTATTCTCAGAAGCAGGTGCAAGGAGGAGGTTGTGAGAGCAGCATAAAGTTCATTACTGCCCTGCAACTGCTCCAGATCACGCCAGGAGCTGGGCTGGATTCTGTAGCCAAGCACAAACAAGGCTGTTGTAAATATGGGTCACGTCTGAGGACAACGCTGAGGTTGACCACTTCAGTGTGTGGCATAGAGTTCACCTCTGGGCTCTGTGACGCAGCACACACAGCCAAGGGCTGTAGCATTTAATCAGGCAGTTCTTTCTATATGCACTGGGAGCTCACCTGGGCCAAGGTTGAAAAGAAGCCCTATGACCTGCTGTTTCCACATCTGATACCTTCCATTCCTTGTCCTGCAACAGCCCTGATCCGCTTTGAGCCCTCTCTGCATGAGGCGGGAATGTAGATTCCCACACTCCAAGAAAAAATTATGCTACAACCCATCTCCTTCACACTGTCAGGCAGCTTTTGGGAACAGACAGGATTTAAGAAAACCTTGGGAACACAGCTCTTGCAAGAGCAGGTGACCTCCACTTAGCAGGGCCCACCTTGCCTCCCCTTACTGCACTCTCACACTCAGGCAGTTCTGAAGAGATGAAGCCACAGAAAGAGTGGGCTGTTCCCACCTGAACACAAAATATTGGGTTGTGCACTTGAAAACATCCTCTCAGAGTATAAGTACAGGCAACACTGGCAGCTGATGACGTATGGAGGAGGTGCAGTCATGCGCCAAGCTGACAGGAACCACCTCAAGAGATGTTCCCAGTACCTACAGCTTCCCCTGACTCCCATGGGACTCAGAGGTGCCTGACACCTCTCTGGGAACCCACAGCGCAAATCCACAATCACATTCCAGACCCACAGAAGCCTTTGTCTTAACCTGAAACTTACTGAATTTGGGATCAGAGAAGTCATCTTCGGAGAAGGGCACACTCTTGCACCAACAGGGCTTTTTTTTTAATCCCTCCACAGAAAATAGTTTTGTCTGTGGTCTTTCTGCAGGGATGAGGACAAAAGTATTAAAAAAATATATATATTCATTTTAAAATCCTTGTAAGCTCATTTGGTGTCATAGGAGGAGACAGAAAGGTAGCAAAAGATGAAGGAGCAGCAAGAAAGCAGCCTGGGTGTGTCACAGGGGAAGGGAAAGGTTGTAGGAGGAAGTGTAGGAGGTGATGCAGACAAGCTCACTAAATTGCCAGGCAAAAACGTGGATTTTGTCCCCAAGCAAAACACCTCTGTGCTGCTGTCAGGTCAAGCTAATAAAGGCAGCTCTTTAGAGACTCTGCCATCTGTCTACATTTCCTCTCTCACCAAGAGGAAAAATAATTAATAAGCAGCTTCTGTCTGGCAATCAGTAACTATTTGCATCATCACGTATGGAGATGGCAGCTTTCCTGATCAAGAAGCACACCACCTCTTCAACAGAGAAGCTTCTGCTCACTCAGCTGCCACCTACAAGGCTGCACGACTGAAGAAGCCCCTTTCAGAAGGGGCTCAAGGCCAGCAGCACCCATTGTACATGCTGTAAGTTGAAACTCACTGAGGTTTCTGAAGTCTCAGGAGGTTGGAAAGCCAAGCCGCTTGTTGTAGGGTCTCTACAACACAGGATTTGCAATAGAACATTGTTACTGGTGAGATGCAAATTCAGGGTGAATTCAGTAACTAACAGAACAACTTCCTTTCTTTTACTATGCAGAGGACATGAGAAAATTAAGCTAATCTGGTGCTAGTCCAAGTCACTGCTAAAAACACTCCTGACAAAAGCTGACCTCTTTGCTCCTGAATAAATATTAGCAATTTGTTTGCGCATTGTTCAGCCAGTTTTGTAGACAGGCAAGGAAAAATGAGCAAAGAACTTACTCGGTCTTTTTTGTTTTTTTCCCCACCAATTGTCAAATAAATTATTCACAAATACAAGCTTCCATCATTCATCTAGCACTAGACTAAACACTTTCTACTAAACTTATTTTTCAGCATCATGTTTCTGTTTATAGTTACATTTTTCCCTGGGCAAAGCAAGCCAGTCATTAGACAGCTCTCATAGCTTTCTGCTAAACACGCTTGATTAAGTCTTTTAAGAAGGAGGAGGTGGAGGAAACTGCACTTTAAAGTCAATGGAAACATTTCCATTCACTTCAACGCGAAATGCACTGGAAGGGATAACATTATTCTGAAGAGTTAACAAGCATACTTAAATCCACAAATACAAACCTACAGCACCATCACATGCTGCACTTTGCAAGGGACAGTTGTCAAAACGAACAGAACTTGCCCCATTTTCACACACACCCCCAGTACTACCTGGCACATTACAGACACAAAATGTAGCAGCAGCCTCCACGCTCAGATCTTGCTCACTCCCCTGTGACTTAACCCCGTGAGTTCACTCAGATGGTGCTGAGCTGGCCCAGGTGCTTGCCTTTAATATTGCCAAGCCAGAGCCACAGCTGGTGCAATTCAGCCTAATGGCTGCAGGATCTGGCCTTGTTTGAAAGGGAAAGCAGAATAGAAAAGAAAAAAGGAAAAAAAAATAAAAAATTCAAACGTGAATTTCAAACATGAATTCAAACATGAATTTCTGGATTGATTTACTACATGCCACACAAACGTGCAAGGTCAGGATAACACACATGCAAGAGACCTCAGAGATGAAATAACTGCATGAAACTACCACATGTGGAATTTCTGTGGGTAGGCAAATTGAAACCCAGGCACACCTCAAGCTCACACCTTTGCTGCAGGTCAGCAAGAAAACTCCATGTCATCTTTTTCTTCAAAGAGGATTAGACAGCTGCTGCCATTCCCCTACATTTAGAAGAGGGACACGATGCACTATTCAGTCTATGCAAATCTGTGATGAACACCACTGGATGTGCTCACTTCTGCAGAGAGCAAGCATTTTAATCGAGTCGTTATCGTAAGCCCTTCTCTACCAAAGGAAAAAGTCTATTTTATCCCGAGTCCAATCAGTTCCAGATGAATCCTTGAAGTGTATCCCCCAAGATAGTATTATTATTCGTTATTAGCACATCTGCTCAAGATCCTGGGCACAGTCAGGAGCTAGACAGCATACAAATGGAGAACAGGAGGCAGTCCCTACCCTATTGAGATTACAATCTTAAAAGTTAGGGGGGGGAAGGAACCAAAATAGACAAACAGGCTCAGCAAATGTTGAAAGGTAGAGGTGTGGTGGAGGGCTCGCATTCCTTCCCTTATTCAGCGTAAAGATGCAAGACAAGCCCCACCTCTGGAGGGAAATAGATGCATGGAGAGACACAAAGCTCTTCCCGTGGCCCAGGGAAGCCATTCCTATCCACTGCAACCTCCTTTCACAGAGCTCTCTCCAGCAGAGCTCTTCCAGCTGTAGCTGTGCCCATGGTGAACATTAAGGCCAGCACAGCCGGATGTAAGCCTCATCCCGTCTCTCCTTCTTGACTCAGCACACTTGGCAGGTTCAGCTCAGAGCTTTCAAAAGGACCAGTGTTTGGAAGTCTTGCTGTCTGCATTTTTTTCCTTCAGAACCTGTGCTTTAGAACTTCAAACTCAAGGCCTGAGTAACAAGTAGGGAGGCAAAGGCATAAAAAGCTATGTGACTACTTCCAAAAACCTGTCACCTTGAGTCACTCCATCCAAAACCCATGAGGCTCTGGCCAGACTTGAGACCCACAAAATACAGAGATATGGGGTGCAGAGCTGATAAGGACCTTCCTTTCAAATTTATCCCAAAGACCAAGTCATTATCTATGGGATCAGCCCCTGCAGGTACTTAGACGCCACTCTGCTTACTTTTTGGATCCCATTGGGATTTAGGCTGAAAGCAGGTGCCAAGATGCTCTGACTCAGGCGGTTGTGGGCATGCCCAGCAGCAGCACAGCTACTGGTGCCCAGGGAACACACTGGTAAGAGAGGGAGGCAACCCCCAAAGCTGGGTGCCTTCAAGGTTAGATGGTTGCTCAGCGTGGGGTGAAAGGGCATTGCTGGAATTTAGAGCTATGCAGTCTGAACTCCACTTATGCCCTGTTGGAAGTGACACAGTCCCCCTCTGAAGCTGTCCCTTAGAAAAGCCATCTGTGCTTCCTCCACACTGTTCTCTTCACTTAATTTAAGTGCACCTAATCAGGAAATCTACCTAATTGGAATATCTCTGTTAAAAATCAGGGATGCCTACTAACAATGACTGCATCTTGATCAGGATGGTAATATCACTTAATTGGGATGCCTTCAGGTATCTTAGTGGTTTGGGTTTTTTATGTCTCAAGCTCAAGCTAGTCTTGTCTGTCTGCTCCTCATAAAACAGCTTTCAGTTCCTCCTTAGTAATGATACAGGCAAAAGATGATGTAAGTTACTTTAACATTTTTTGCTTCTGGCTGTTGTTTGGTGTGGGAGGGGCAAATTACCTGTTTCCGTGGGTGTTCTTGCCACAGGGACGGTTACAGTAGCTCCAGCCTCCATCCCATGCAAACCCTCCTTCTGCCTCCGTGGGCCTCCCTGTCATCTCGCAGGGAGCTCCACTGCACAGGGAAATGCTGTTTTCTGCTACCTGGGCAGACAGTTTAAATCAGGAAGAAGCTACCAACAACTGTCCTACCACAAGTCCTCTGTTCATAACTTACTGCTTCACTGTTTGCAGCATCCACAACTCTGAGAACAAAACTGCGTATTAAAAGAAAGCTACAAAGCTGGCTATCCACCCAACCAACCACACTTCCACCCCACAGTTACACACGTGCACTTGCTGTTGAATGGAAGTCTCAGCTCAGAATCTCTGTCTCTACTTAGGGGTTATCAAGTTAAATAGAAAATTTAATTTTTGAAAATAATCCCCCAAGTGTCTTTTCCTTCATGGTATGCCATCTGAAAAGATCTGTATTTGTGTTTATCAAGCAAAGCACCTCTAAATTGATCATCTAGCACTGGATGTAGGCTCATGACCTCTTCCACTTTGCAAAATAGGAGAACTGGCCTTGTTTGGCTTTGCTGGTGCCATCCTACACACCAACATTTGCCAGGTGGCCATCACAGTCACCCAGCCAGTTTTGCTGGGACAGGGATTGGGCTATGAACCATGACTTCTTTTCCCTTTAAAGGGTGCAGTGCTGGGTTTGGAGGACAGAGCCCTTCTAGAAAAAGGCAGTTCTCTGGGGTCACAGCCCCTGGGACTCCTGCAGCTGCCAGTTCCGTGAGTTTGCTGCACAGGAAGCATTTAAAATCCTGTCTCTTTTGTGCATTCCCTGTATTTTATGGAAAATAACAGACACAACTTGAGAGCTCTACCTTATTTAAACTTATTCTTCCACCTCTTTTTATGACACTTTACTTTTTGCAGAGTGAGGCATTGGTTTCTGTATGTAAACAACTCTAATGGGTTACTTCCAGCAGCACGCATATAACTTTGTAAAGAGAGCACTTGTGGCTTCATAAAAGTGCATATGCAGATATCTCAGTTTTATTGCTTGTGTTACCATAGCTCCTAGGAGCCTTGAAGGAGACTTGTTCTTCAGTGGAATTGTACTTAATACCCATAAATGCCTTGTAAAGCTCTGGAAGCCATGCTCATCTAGCTGGGCACCTATATGCACATGCGCGTGTGTGTATTTACACCCCTCTGTAGCCGTTCAGCTGTGCAAAGGCATCTGCCCCTGGATTTACATCCGCCTGTAGTTTACCAGAGAGTTTTACAGAGCTGTTCTTCAGCGGTTGAACACATTGGTAATTAGACAGCATGGGGGAGGTTAAAAATCACAAGTACTTTTCCTGGAAACCAGCGCTTTTTCATTCGCAAGTTTTATTGGCAAACCTGGCAACCATTCCTTGGCAGAGCGAGGACAATAACGGCCGGGGTGGAGCTGGCACCGCTCTGGTGCTCACCCCCTACACCGAGCTGTGCCTCGCGGAACCGGCACCGCGTGGCCGCGCTCCCACCAGCGGAACGGCGCCGGGAAGGGCTCGGGTGTTGTTTTAAATCCTCTTTCCTTCCCCCGCGGCGTGGACAAGGGCAGAGCTCGGCCGCTCCGCGGGCAGGTGGCCGGGAGCGGAGGCTTGCTGCCGGCGGGACCTGCGCGGAGGGGCGCGGAAAGGCGCGGAGCAGGAGGCAGGGGCACGAGGGGGCCGGAAGGGGGAGCCCGCGGCCCGCGCAGCGTCCGCCCGCCGCGCAGGTGGCCGCCGGCCGCGAGTGTGGAGCGCGCACCATTGCCGCCCCTTCCCCGAGGTGAAGGGGGGTCAGCGGGTTTGCGGGTTCCTTCGCTTGTCCCCGTCCCAATGAGGCACCGGCGGATGGAGGGCCCGTGGGGGCGGCCTCCCCCCTCGCAGCTCCCTGCGGAAGGCTGGGGGGGGCGTGTGTAGTTTTCGGCTTCCCCCTGCCAAGGGCCGCCCGCAGCGGGGCAGCGCCCGGTCGTGGCTCTCAGCAGGGCTGAACTCCCCCCACCCCCCTCTCCGCCCTCTCCTCCACACCCCCGACCTCTGCCGCACACCCTCCCGAAAAACCTCCCAGCCCTCCAAAACGGGCACGCAAACGGCAAGGGAATAATGTATCCAGGGGTTGATCTCTATCTGCTACCTAATGACTTGCCAAGTACTTATCACTTCCCAGACTAGGAACTGTCGCTTCATTCTAATGTAAATAAACCCTTTGTACAAATCAGTCTCTCTCCTCCCGTCTGCTGAGGCAATAGGTGGAGATGGAGCAGGACAGGGCTGCAAAGGTTCATGCTCCCAGCTCCGTTGCTCCCTGTATGTTTTCATTTATATGAATCCAGAGAATCCAATGGATTCAGTCCCCCTCCGCCCTCGCTGTCCCTCCCAGAGAAAGGAAGGAAATAAGGGAGGAAAAGGAACACAAAAGGGACAAGGGACCTTGGAAAGAAAAAAAAAAAAAAATTTAAAAAGTCATCCATGTCTGGCTATCTTCTTGTCGGTTTAGGAGGGAGTTTTTAACACCTCGAACCCCACAGCTGTTAGTATTTTACTGTGAGATGCCAAAGGTAGAGAACCTACCAAATTAAAGGTTTCTTACACGCTTGCGGATTGTGTTTGTTGTTTTGTTTTGGTTTTGTTGGTTTGAGTTTTGTTGTTGTTGTTTGGTTTTTTTGTTTGGTTGGTTGGGGTTTTTTTTGTTGTTTTTTCCCTGAGTATGTGTGTGACCGTACTCTACCTGAATAGCAGAAACAACACAAGCAGTTTCCCACAGCCTGATTTTTGTTTTTATTCCTAGTGCCGCGACATCTCTGGGATGCAGCCTGTGTCACAGAGGCGAATTATAGGTATGACCACGATAATTATCGTGGGAAGATTAAACTCGCGGGCTCCGACCTCTTGATGGTCTCGTCTCTCCCTTGCAAATTAAACGCAAAATTCTCTTTTAAATACCGATCGTGAAGTTAAGGTATTTTCTCTTGTGAATTACATGAAGGCGGTGACCGTTGCCGCATTTGCTTGCAAAGGATAATTTATTTCTCATTCAAGATCGAGAGTCTAAAAGATGCCAGAGGGAACAGAACTCTCATTTTCGTATTAAGTTGTGTTATTTCTGTCCTAAGACGCCCTAGATTGGAAAACTATCTCGGCTTATTTATGGAATTGTTAACCCACGTTAATAAAATAACAATCACGCCTGTTTGCTTAACTGAGTGACGCGCAAACAGACCTTGCATTTAAAGCTCGGCTTAATTACACAGGCAGAGGTGCGGGAGGGAAGGTGGCTGTAACCTGTGTCCAGCAGCTACAAACAGAAAGGGGACTCTCGGCACAATAGATCAGCCTACTAATGAAGCACAGATTTGATACGATCACTTCCCTCCCTGCCCCCCGAAAGGATGTCAGCGGTTTTCTCCTGCGGCGTCGCCCGCTGTTTAAGGGACATGGAAAGCTGCATCCTGAGATGCAAAGAGACGGTCTGGGTGGCTGGTTTCGGCGTTACGGGGATACTGCTGTGATGTTGGAGCCAAAAGAAAGGGAGAGAAACGAAGCTCTGACTGCGTCTAAACATAAACAGCCCAGGGATGGAAAGCAGTTCACCTCCAGGTCTTGGAGAGAAGAGGACAACCCACAGCCAATTGTTTGGGTCCACCTGGGCTTTGCCCAGGTCAAATGGTAGCCCCTCCGCCTACCGCTCCCATGTCATCTTTCTTCCTGACATCTCCGTAAATAAGGTTGCAAATGACCACACACGCGAAGCCTCGGAGCGTCCCGGGGAGAGCGCGGCTCCCCCGGCCCGGGGCTGTCCGTTGGGGTTCGGCGGCGGCGGCCATGCCCGCTGTCTAGGGCTCTGCCAGGAGTGGGACGGGGGGCCACGGCCGCTGCCGTCCTGCTCGGTGCCTGCGGCAGAGCCAGGCGATGTCCCTCGAATGGGTCTCTTCCGCCCGGAGGCCAGGCTGGGTGGTACGGCACTGGCAGCCCTGGGTGACACCCAGACGACAAGGACCCTTTCTGGGTGGTATCCAAACACACCAGGGGGAAAACTGATCTTCCTGACACCCTACAAAACGTTGTTTCCCTCCCAACACGCTCACACACAAACCCCGAATCGTTCTATGACCCTTCACAATGGTGACTTTTGTGCCTCGACTAGGGAAACCAGAGTCCTGCTGGGTTGAGCTATGTAATTTAACACACGTTAGTTGCGTCAGTTCGCAATTATAGCATCAGAGCGGCTATTGCGAAATATATTAGATGCAAAATACAGCCGATTAATGCCCCCTCTTCCTTGTGCTGAAACCTCTCGGTGTTACTCCAGCCTCTGACTGAGGAACAGCTTCGCTACCGTAAACATTGTCCAGATAAAATGAGAAAGGCAGCGAAGAGTCCGGCTCTCAGAGCGGCCGCTCCTGGGAGCTAGGGGGAAGCCCATGGAAATTGTTTTTAACGGCAGGTAATACCGTGGGAAAACCGGATGACCTGGACTGCATGGAAACATGCTAAAATGCCCGCTCTTTCTTTCTTTCTGCAAAGTAAGAGAAGGTTTTTGAAAATATAAAGTGTTAGAATTGACGTCTAGTCCAGTACTCGCACATTTATTAATTCTGCCGTGGTGGGAGGAAAGGGAAAAACGTGTAATTAGGCAGGAGCAGGTGAAAGATTCCAGACGATGAAATACAACAGGCTAAACGGGATAATGTATTCACCATTAAAGGACTGACATTTACTACCTAAAGGAGACCCGTTATGTTTGCATATGAAAAGGAACAGATATTAGGCTACATAAATAACCTCCCTCACATCACTTGCATCTCATTTAAAATACTCCTTTTTCTTTCTTTCTTTTTTTTTTTTTTAAATAACCAACGGAATGATGTCTCAGAGGAAAAAAAAAACATACCTGCTAAAATACCACCGAGTAAACGATGCACCTTTAACACGCTCCAGAGACACCCTCCTCAAATTAATCGATCACAGCAAAAAGTGAAGAAAGGGGGTTTGAAATCGGTGAAGCCAAAAGGGTCTTTTGACGTATTTGTGGTGTCAGAAGCTCAGGGTGGGTAATTAATCTCACAATCACACACACATCTTTCCCATACAAAGCCCACCCCTTGAAATAGATTTCAGCTTCCTCCTTTCAATTGATCTGTTATTAACGCTAATGAAGTTTCACAGGTATAGGCTGGGTTGTATTACGAATGAACACTACGGTGAAAATACGTACACGAATTTCCCCGTGTTGAAAGTAGGAAAATAAAAACTTCTTGCTTAAAATATAATAGCAAATTAAAAGGAAAATCTAAAAGCTAAATAACCAAATCCTCACTCTCCGGTCGCTTTGAGCTCCCGTTAAAGTGTTATTCTGATTAGAGCCCAAATATTCTTTCAGATATTTAGACAAAGGCAACAGCAACACAAATTAAATATCCGTAGGAGAACCGGCTAAAGAGTTTAAGGAACAGTCATGTTATTGTTGGGGTTTGTGGTGTGGGGGTTTTTTTTATTATTTTAGTTTTTATTTTACTTTATTTTTCTTCTTTCTTATGACACACCTGACATACCACGGAGTTCACTCTGAAGCAGGTTAGGAACAAAAACATGCCCTCTCCGTCTCAGATAAATAAACAAGTAAATCCAGGACCCACTTTCCCTACTACGCCCCACGAGGTCCGTAGAGATTGTCTGGACGGGCGAGCAAAAGACCCCGCGCAAAGAAACGCGCCCGTGTTTACAAATAACGGAGGCGGCGATTTGCAGACAGGGAGAGGAGAAAAGCCCTTGGTGGCTGCTTAATAAAGAGGAGCTTTGGGAGGACTGGTCAAAACCTTGTCAACCCGAGGAATGCAGTCGCTGCGGGAGCGTTTGGGCAGGCAGCTAGCTGGCTGCAGGCGGGGGGATGCCTCTCGGGCAGGGGCATCCCACCCCCCCCATCCACATACCCTACAACACCCCACACACGCGTTCCCATCCGTCCCCGCAGGCGTGGGGAGTGGAAGGCAGCCGGGGTGAGGGAGCCGGTACACCGGCGTGGAGCCCGCCCGCCGACCAGGGCGGCTGCCCGGCGGGAAGGGAGGAGGGAGCCCGGCGGGAGCATGAGGAGAAAACAGACCAACCAGCGGAAAAATAAAATAAAATAAACGGGGGAGAAACACTCGTGTCGGAGCGCGGGGGTGGGAAGAGCTCCGGGGGAGTATATACATTTGCATATATATACAAATAAATATATATACATATATAAATGCACATTTTGGTGCAGGCACGCACATCGTGCGTGTAACCGCGCTCGTAAGGACGCGGGTGGGCGGGCAGGCGGGCACGGGACTGCAGATTGGGCTGGCGCGGGTCGGCGCGCAAAATGCGCTGGCGTGTCCCCCGGGGTGCGCAGCGGCCCGTGCAAATCCCGGCCGCGCTCAGGGTGCCCTTGTGTGTGGCCGGTCCCCGAGAGCTGCAAGTCCCAGGGCTGCTGCGCTGCTCTGCCGGTTTTTGGTTTGTTGGGGTTTTTTTGAGATTTTTTTGCTTTCTTTCTTTTTTACTCTCCTTTTTTTTTTTTTTTTTTTTTTTTTTTTCTTCTTTTTCCATTTTGTTTTCTTCCTCTTTCAGAGCCCCGGGTGTCTCCCGGCCCTCATTGGCCGCCGCGGCTTGGCGGGGCGGAGCTGGGCCGCCTGCAAAAGGAGGAAAAGAAAAAAAAAGAAAGGGGAAAAAAAAAAAAAAAAAGGAGACCGAGAGAGGAGAGGGAGGAAAAAAAAAAAAAGGAGAAAACTTTAAGTGCGTAAAAAAGTTCTCGCCGTGGTGACGGATGCTCAAAAGTTCAGGAGTTTTTCCGATGCTTCCCAAAGCAGCCTGCGACTGAAAAAGAGACTGAAAAAAAGAGAGAGAGAGAGAGAGAGGGAGACTTTTCACTGGGAGATCGGGAAGGTGGATTTTTTTCGTCTTCTGCTCGCTTAAAAAAAGCCAACAAAACACATCCCTCTACTTTTGTCCCTCCTTTGCAGACAACTTGTTGCAGATCCCCGTGGAACAAGGAACTGGGAGCGTGGGAGCCTCTTTGCAAAGGTTTTATTTTCTTAGTACTCTCTGCGTTTGGAAGTTGCTTTCTCCGCTGCGATTTTTTTTTTTTCCTTCCACATTTTCTTTTTAAAAAACATTTTCCCCCTTTTTTCATCCCCCTCTTCCCCCCCCCTTTTTTTTTTTTTTTTTTCCAGAAAGGCAGCTTGTACCTATTTACCAACCTCACGTGAAACAGCCACACAACACTGTGTGTGAAAGGTGCACCACATCCCTCCCAAATTGCACTATGCCCCTGGT
>JANHGN010019266.1:0-15972 GCA_024605025.1 Megaceryle maxima | reverse complement strand
GGCGCGGGGGGCTCGGCCGCGGCCGCTCCCGGCAGCCGCGCCGGGGCTGGCCCGACGGGACGGGCTGCGGGGCTGGGGGCCGCGGGGGCCGCCCCGACGCAGCGAGGAGGGCTCGGGGGGGGCGGTGTGGAGCCGGGACGGGCGGGACGGTGCGGGCGTAGGGATGGACGGTGGTGGGAACGGGCTGGAAGATGCTGAGGCCGGTCTCGGTGATGCTGGAGCCGGGCTGCACGGTGCTGGGGTCGGGCTGGACGGTTCGGAGCTGGGCTGGATGGTGCAGGGCTGGACCGCATGGTGCCGGGGCCGGGCAACAAGGAGTTAAGTGGATGCGGAGTAATCGGGCTCAGAGTGCGTGTGTTTGCGCGTGTGTGCGCGCGTGTGTGTGATCCCGCACCCACCCGGGGGCGTGGCCCATCACACCCCACGGGTGTTTGTGCGCGGGGCAGCGGGAGGCCGCGGGGTGCGGCGCGGGGTGCAGCGTGCGGGGCTCCACGGCTGCGCAGGCCGGGTGCGGGAGCCACAGCACAGCCCGTCCCCGCCGCTGCCTCCCTGGGAGCCTCACTGCGCGTACGCGTGTGTGCGGGAGCCCCATGCTGCGGGTCTGTGCGGGGGGGACCCGCTGCGGAGCCGCCGTGCGGGTTTGTGCCGGGGGGTTGGGGGTGAGACCCGCAACACGGGGTGTCCCCTCCCGGTGCGAGGGACGCGGGGCTGAGCGCGGCCCCGTTGCCGCGCCGCGTGCCAGCCGCATTGAGCCCGCGCGTGGGAGCAGCCCCCGCCGGAGCGCGCGCGTGGGCGCGTCCCGGTGCCCGCGTGGGCGCTGCTCTGGGGCGCGTGCCCGCAGGCGTGCGCGCTGCGGTGGGGGGCGGTGCTGGGGCCGTGGGTGTGCGCCGGGGAACACGCGAGCGTGACGGTGGCGGAGGGAGCAGGAGGCACGTGTGGGGAAAGCGGGGCGGTGCGTGGAGCCGGAGCCCCCGTGTACCAGGGCTGCTCGCGGCTTCCGTCTGGCCGTGTGCGCCTGTGCCCGTGTCACCGAGCGGCTGCTGGCACGCGGCGTGGCCCCGGCCTTGGTCTGGCTGTGTGCGACCCCTCCCTTCCCCCGGACCCTGAGTGTCCCCGTCTCCGTCCCTGGGACGGGGATGGGCATCACCCCGCTGTGCTGTGCTGTGCTGGCGTGTGGGCAGGCAGCGCCTGCTGGCAGAGCTGCCCTGCCGAGGCTGGGTGGCCAGCCCGGACCTCCCCCCCTCTGCTGCCCTCCCGGTTCTTCCTGAGTAAAGGTGCTCCGGCTTTGCACCAGATCACGCAGGACCAGAGGGGATGTGGGGAACTGGAGACGGCTGGCAGCGAGCAGCAGCGCCTGGCAGGGCAGTGCCCTCTGGTCCCCTGTGGATGTGTCCGGCTGGCAGGCTCCCTGCCTGCCCCTCAGGCTCTAGCAATGGTGTGGATCTGCTCCGAGGCGGTGGGCAGGGGCGGACAAGTGTCCCCCCACGTGCTAGTGCCCCTCCAGGAGGGAGTTGCCACAGAACAAACTCCTACAGTCCTTTGCCATGACGCAGTTAGGAAGCCCCAGCTCAAGATGAGACCCAGGCAGGAGCAGGATTTAGAGCCCCGTTGCCATCATTTCAACTGGAGTTTGCCACCAACATGCCTTTGAGGATCGGAACCCTGGTGACCTTGCCGACACCACGCCACCATCCTGGTGTAGGGCTGGCACCTGTGGCACTGTGCAGTTGTTTCCATGCAGACGTGTGGGGGCTGGCAGCCCACAGGACCTGGGCATCCACTTCCTGCAAAATGGACTCTCTGAGCCTCGGGAATCCACCTCTGACTGCTTCTTCTCTGAGGAAGCACAAAGAAGAGCCAGCCTGGAGGCTTCCTAAAGGAAGCTAATGCCTGGTGAGAGCCACCACTCCTGCTCCCGAGACACGGGGCTGCTTCTTATCCTGGCAGGAAAATGGGGCTGGGCAGCTGGTGTGTGCAAGCCCAGTTCTGGTCTCTGCAGCAGCTTGGCTCCCTCACTCCTCTTGGTGTACATGACGTACTGGTACAGTTTGAAGCACGGCTGCAAGGGGGGAAGGAATAGAGCAGCTCAAGGCAAACATGCCACTCTGCAGTAGGGGACTTTTGCACATTCTTACACCCTCACGCCAGTCCAATGGCACCAGGCTGAATTTCACTCTTGGAGCATAAACATCTGGCAAGCCAGAGAAAAATGTAAATCAAATAAACATCAGTAGTAATTGGAGACCCGTTTCCAAATTGGTTTGATACCTGCATGCCTCCCAGGCAAGCTTTTCTCATGTTAACCATTGTGCATCTTTGCATGAAAAATGAGGCTTGATTTTCAGTCTGGGTAATAGCAGCGCAGCACGGATAGAAATGAACACGCTGCGTCCTCGCTAATCTGTCCACAATCAGGCTTCTCCCAAGCACTGAGCCGCTACTGCCGTCGTCAGAGATGAATGGTCCTGGATCCAGATGGCAGCCTGCTTTCCTCGGTGCCCGCACCCTCCCTTCGCCATCCACAGAGGAGGGGAGCAGCCTGCGAGAAAGCGTCCCTAGGAGGACCTCTGCGCTGTGGCCACCACCTGCCTCCCTGGTTTCGCTGCCCATGGCTCGGGCTAGAGTCGTCAGCTGGTGCTTAGCGGCGTCAGCCACGGGCGAGGTGACTACCTGGTTGCCAGAAGCTGCGCTGACTTCTGGTTTGCTTTTGGATGGGGTTCAAGGTGCTGATTTTGAGCTCGGCATGGTGTTTCTTCTTGCTGTCTTCCAGCCTGTATCCGTCGCACCCGTGGCCGAAGTCGCAGCTGGCCGAGCGCTCTGGCCAGCCGTGCCTGGGGCTGGAGGCAGCAGGCTGCCCCTTGATGCAGCTCTGCAGCCCTGGGCAGCCTTTTTGCTCTCCTGGAGCATGGTGAGGTGTGCTGAGTCACCCTAGGTCAGGCTAAGCCCTGGTCCACCCTTCCCACAAGGAGGCCGTGTTGGAGGAGAGGCTCTAGTCATGCTCATTGAAAGCAGAGGGGTCGCAGGCGGATCGCAGGCCGTAGCTGGGATGATCGGAGGGAGTTGTTTTGAGCTGGGAGTCTGCTTGACTATTCTTCATTTTGAGGGGGTGTTTACAGAGAATAAATGGAAGTGAAGATTCGGCTCTTCTGCCTGGGGATGTGAGGGTGGGCATGAGCTGTTGTTTGAGGCACTGTGTCTTGCTGGAAGCTGGCTACCTGACAGCAGAGCTTTGTTGACACAACATTCACTGAGATTTGTACCAACCCCTTGCAGCTTGGACTTAGTGTGTCCTGCTGTCCATGGCATAAAAATGATGATGCTTTGGAGAAGATACCTGTAGACACTTCGTGTCTGCTTATGTGGCTTGTTTGAGAGCTTATCTGGGTTCCTCTGTGGGCAGTGTCTTTGGCTACAAGATCCATGCAACTATTAGCAGAGTTTCCAGTGGGCTGCCTGTGAGACCTTGTGTTATGTTTTAGTGGGGGCAAGAGAAAGGGAGTCCTGAGCCCCTTCTTGCTTACCTAGACAATAGATAAGGCAATTTCCCATGAGGCTGAACCCTGACATGCCAGCTCTGGTTTTGCTCCAGCAGGGTCTCACAGACATCAACCTGTCCCAGCTCTAATGGCAGTCTGGTGGGTTTGGACCATGGGCTGTCAGGAAAATTACCTTTTCTGGGAGCTTTCCCTGAGTGAGGCCTGGCTCCCTGCAGCTCTTTGCAAAGCTTTCCAGCTGCCTGGAGGAAGCACTGTACAACTCCCAGAGCTGTTATGGTGATATGGGTGGTGTTATGCCCTCTGGGGATGGGTGGGGGAGGGCAGAGGGTGTTGTGACAAGCAGCCAGGCACCTACACTCTGCTGGTCGCAGGATGGCTTAGATGTTTCCTGGGTCTTGCTCCTGCATTTCCTGGGAAGCATGGACCATTCTGACCATGCCTTGGGCAACTCTTACATTGAGGGACCCCGTTCCCTCAGATACCCAGCAACTGCCTTGGGGTTTGGTGTCCCCGTTTACCTCCAGTGCTTCCCACAGACCACTTGGTGAGGACTTGGAGGAGCTCTCTCTGCAGGAGGGACCCAGGAACTTTGAAGAAGAGTGTTGATACTTGCAAGTGGGCAGAGGTCTGGCCTATGAACAGGAGGCAGGTGGCATCTCGGTGTGTGCATAAGATGTGTACAAGGCAGGAGTATTAAAACTGCTCAGCCCTGGCTGAACTCTGTGCTCGGGAGGAGTATGAGACCCAGGACAAGTGTCATGAAAGTCCCCTTACATCAAGTATTTAGTATCCAAAGTCCCTCAGCCATTTGTCTCAATGTGTCTTTGCAGGACAGGGGCCACCCATGCTATTTCCCTTGTAAGATGACAAACCTGTGACAGCTCTGCTCTGCTGCTCCAGCCCATCCCCCTGCTGCCCAGCACTGCCATGGTGGCTGGCCCACATGCCTGGCCTGATGGAACCCTCTACCCACCTCTTCCCCTCCAGTTGCCATCCCTCTCAGAAACCTGTCGCAGGATATTTTCTTCATCTACATTGTCTCAGGGATTTTGTGGAGGGGCGGGCACTGGAGATGGATTGTTGGTTGTGCCCAGGATGGCCCAGCTGATGGTCACTGCTTCACAGGGAGCAGCTTCCCTCCATGCCATGTGTGCTGGGAAGAACGTGGTTAACATCCCCAGGATGTTTTAAGGAATCAGCTTGTGCCCTGAGGAGCCACAGTTGCTACCTCCTCTTGTGTTAGACACCCCTCTGTGCCTGGGGTGCCCCGTGAGGAGGACAGAGATGGGCTGACTCTGTGTGTCAGGCTGGTTCGAGTCAGGCCAAAGTGCTCGGCAGCAACCGCAGGAAGCCTCACAGTTTGCTTTGGGAACACCCTCTGGCTGCTAATACTTTTCACCATCTTCTTACCCTTGTCCTCCCCCTGGCTCAACTCCATCCCCTCTGGTGCCTCCAGGGCTTACACAGCTTCCATGCTATTCCCACTGACTGTGGTTCTCTCCCAGCCCGTGGCTCTCCTCTGGGGCTGCCCTGGGACAACCCTGCATCAACCTGTCCTTCTGTCCCTCACACTCAGGACAGGGCCAGGCAGCTGCAGGCTCCAGTGATGGTGATGGCCGTGCCTTCCCCAGGAGGCTGCTGGGGCCAGCACCAGGGAGGGCAAGGGCCACGTCCTACTGCTCCATCAACAGAGCAGCACCCCCCACGAGGTATTTATAGGCTCGGTAATGTTATTCCCCTGCTAAACTATTACTGAAATAGGCTCAGTGTGTGTCACAGGAGAGGGGATTTTAATGGCACAGTTTCTTCACTGTGGGAATGAAGTTGTCTCTCCCTCACCATTTCCCTCATCAGATTAAACCTTCCCGTGGTGGGGAGATGCGAGGGGATGCCTGCTCTGGCAGCTTGGCTGTGGGTTTGTGGACCTGGGCAAGTCCTTGATATGGGCACCCGCTGGGACCTGCTGCCAAGCAGCCATGCTTGGCCGGAGCTAAGCTGCAGGAGCAGTGGTGCCTCTTGTCAGCTCCTGAAGAGACCCTGGGGAGCACCGAGCATGGTGGGAACAACCCAGACCTCAGAGACCCTTCTGCCGGGGCAGATCTGCTGAGGGAGCTGGGACTCAGAGCTGACGTTGAGACCGAGTAGACACAATTTAAGGGATACAGTCCCTTTTCCAGAGATTTTTGTGTTCTGAACAGTAAGGCAATTTTCTGAATGATCAGGAAGAGTCTGCTTGGCATTTTCTACAAAAAAAAAAAACAACAAAAAAAAAAACCAAACCCCTTCTTTTGCCTCAGCTGCACACTGCTGCTGGTTTGGGAAGAGGTCAAAGTCCAGTGAATCATTTTAGCAATGTCTCGAGGAAGCGTTTCATCTGGCTGAAGCGCAAAGGATTTCTCAGCCTGTCAGTTCGCAAACACTGGTGCGATTCCCTGTCTAGTCCCCACTTGCTGTGCTTGTGTCTGGTATGGGAAAACCGATTTCATACCAGGTGTAGGTTTGGGTTTTGCTTTCTGGGCAGCACGTTGAATGTCCTGGAGGCTGGAGGTGCATGGATGGACAGACTCACCGCAACACAAGGGCCAGTGTCCTCTCGTCCAGCTCAGCGTGAGGAGGTGATGGGTGTGGTTGTATGTGTCCTGAAGGATGGGATGCAGGGCAGCAGGGCTGGGCAGGAATAGGGTCACCTAAGCTCCTGATGAGCTCTTCAGTCATTTCCTGGGACTGGCTGGGCATGGGAGTCCTGGCCTCAGTGGGTTGGATGGGTCTGCCTGTGGGATTTGAGTCCCGAAGTGTGTGAGCAGAGGAGAGCAGCCCTCTCACTGCCCAGCACAGGAGCAGTGGAGGCCAAGGTCATGGGCTCTGAGCCACTGGGAGCCAAGCCTCCCATGTGACACTGGGATGGGCAGACCAGAGCTCCCTAGGTTTGGAAACAGTTGCTGCTGGGCACCTAAGGAAATATGCGAGGCTTCGAAGCTGGAGGAGCAGCTGTCATAGAGCTGCTGACTGTGCAGCCGCTGCCCCCAACATCTCCACTCCTCTCTTCAGAGCTTTGAGCTGGGGAGGGACCCCCCCTCCCCCACATTGTGCTCTGGCAGCCTCTGGCACTGCCCACGAGTGATGCAGACAGACCCACTCCTGGGGCCTCCATGCCCTCTGCCCCCAGGTGAGCTGCCTGGGGGCTGGTGGCCTGGGGCCAGTGGCCAGGAGGAGCCCAGCGCCTGCTCCCCCCAGCCCTGCTGTGCTGCCTACAAGCACAGCAGCCAGGCCCTTGTGGAGACAGCTTGGAAACTGAGAACCAACATGCTAAAGAAAGATGTCCTTCCCACACAACTCAGCCTGTCCTCCTCCATCCACCAGCGCTGCTGCTGGTGAGCAGTGGGCTCGCTTCTGCACCAAGGTGCTAGGAGCCAGCAAAGCGGCGGTACCCCCCAGGATGGAGAGACCCGAGGTCCAGGACAGGGAGTGCAAATGGAGCAAATACCCCTGGGGAGGCTTCTCCTGTGATGCCTTGGGAATCTCCCAGGAGCCAGCCCTCCTGCCCATGGCTCTGCAGGCTTCCCTTTGCCTCCTGCCAGCTCAGAGAGCTACCTTTTGGTGGAGGTTGCTGTGGATGGGGCGCTGTGTGCTCTGCATGGCTCTGGAGGCAGCATCCCTGCCCTGCTTCCTCTCCTGCCCACACCTCTTTGGCTTCCACCATTGCTGGCAGGCCCCCCGGGCAGGCTGCCCAGCCAGCTGGACCCCTCATCCTTTCCACCCCCAGTTATTTTCCGGACAGTTGTTCCTCTCCCTCTGGTGGCTGCATATCCTGAGATCAATGCTGAGTTCTCTCCTCCTCCTCCTCCTCCTTGCTGTACTGTCCCTTAGGACAGACCATTCAGCTTGCTCCTCCTCCTCTTTTCCACTTCATTAATGAGTCTCTTTGCACTAAGAAGTCGTGATAGCTACCGGGGGACCTGGGAGGACTGTGGAGAGCAGTGGGGAAGCCACCAGCCCAGCTCCCAGGGTTTGGGATGCTGCTGTGGTTGCCTCGGTGCTGGCTGAGCCCCCAGCGCGAGGTGTGTGGGGCAGGAGGGGCGGCACAGGCAGGGAGTATTCTGCACTTGGTCCCCCGCAGTGGCAGGAAGGCAGAGAAGTCACGTCTTGGGCAGCTCCCAGCTGCTCTGCTGCAGTTTTGCCCCATTTCTGCTGTGTATGGTGCTCCTCACCCTGCTTCAGGTCTTCTCCTTCAGGAGGTGCGCAGCCCCTGGGGTGGCCTCCTGGCTCCATCCCCACAAGGAAGCTCCACGGGGCCACTGAAGCTCCCACAAAGGCCCGTGCATCTCACAGGAGATTTCCACAGGAGATTTCCCCAGTGGGCTTCTGAACCCGGGGGCTGTGTGTGGGCAGGGGGAGGCAGGTCCTGGGCAGCCTCCAGCCCCTCACCTAGCAGCTGGTCGGATCCAGCTCAGCACGTGCCGCTTGGCAGCGGAGGAGTCTGTGCAGCAGCTACACACGGTTCTGAGCCTTACTAATAGAAACTGGACTTCCCAAGCACGTTTTTGTGGACACTGCTTTAATTTTCCAGTGTCTCAACACTCTGCAAAACCTGAGAAACTGAGATGGTTTCTTCTCAGCGGGGAGGGGTGCTCCTGTTGTCGCTTTCTCACATATGCACACACACACAGGCTCTTCTTTCTCATTCTTCCCACTTTCCTCCTCCAAAAGTCTTCAAACACTTTATGGAGATGTTATTTTCTCCCAAACTGTTGCCTTTCTGCCTCACTCTCCCTGAGCAGGCTGCTGGCTTTCCCTGGGCTCTGCTCCCACAGCACATGGGCACAGCTGCTCCGTGTGTGCAATGTTGGCCATGTCCCTGCGGCGGAAGGTGCTTGGGTGGCTGTGCTGGGGGTGCTGGGCTGTCCTGAGGGGCCCAACAGCAAACCTCATTTTGCTTCTAGGGGAGACTCATTGATCCCTCAAAGCTGCTGTAGATACAGCAAAGCAAAACCCTCCTGTGAAGTGGAGCTGTGAGGATACAGCTGACCCACCGTGCTCTCCAGGAGATCCTGATCAGCAGAAACCCGTTGGAAGATGCCCCCAACCCCCTGGCAGCCCACCTGCCTCTGGCACCTGCCCTGCCTCAGGGTGCTGGGCTGCCCATGGCAGCTTCTGCCGTCTGAGTGTCCCGCGGGTACGGACAGACCCGGGGACAGGCTGGAGGTGGGCTAGAGTTGAAAAACCCCTTGTTGTCTTGTACGAAGGGGACTGACTCATTGCACTCCCGTGCTGTCATAAGCAGATGGATGATTTAATCACCTAGCAACCAAAATAACGTCAGGTGAGAAGCGCTTCCCAATCTGCTTTCGTCCCACAGCCCCCCTGCCAGGCTGGGGGCAGGGACCAGGCAACCCCCAGCCATTCCTCAGCCCTTGGGCTTCCCTGGGATGGGGCTTCTGGCAGGGAGCCTTCTCCTGCCAGCCCCACCAGAGCGGGGTGCAGGGCTATGCTGTGCATCACACCGGCCACCAGCAGCCCAGCAAGCAGAAGTGGCTCCCAGAGCCACGGCCGAGGTAGGGTGCCCAGGACTGTGCAAGGGGTGAGGGATGTCCCCCAAGGCCAGCTCTTGGGAAAGTCAGAGGGACACCTCCAAACGTGCACAGAAGGGCTGAGTCTCTAGCACCCTTTAGGCAGGTTACTGACTCTCTCGGACATCCAGAGGTCCCATATGAGTAGAGAGAGACTTGTGCCTGGGATCTCCAGAGCACAATGAAGTTTCTGGGAGGTGAATTCTGATGACTTTGGATGGGTTCCACCAAGCCCTTGGCACCCCGTCCTCTGTGTGCACTGCTACAGAGCTGGCTCTGAGCGGCCCTGGTTCCTGGCCAGTCCCCTTCCCTGGCACCCTCAAAGCAGGAGAATAACCCCAGCATTAGTGTGTTTGTTCCAGTTCTGTCACAGGCATGGAGGTATTTGCCTGCCCTGCCCGTGCTTATGGCACAGCCCTGCTACTGTCAATGCCCTGCTGCCTGAGACGGCACTTACCTCCTGATGGCATGGCAGCAGCCACCTCCAAAGGCTTTTGGCATGGGGCTACTACAGCCCTTTAGGATGTGGTCACTACAGCTCACCCTGCAGGTGATGAGACCTCCTGGAGCCAGGTCTGAGCTGAGAAGAAAAGCAAGTGCTGGGCAGGGAGGGGGCTGCCTCAGCCTGGCCGGGCAGGGTGCAGAGATGTGAAGACACTGTCATTCCTGGAGTGTTCGTGCCACCCATTTGCTGCAGACCCTTTCATGGCTTCCGGCATGAAAGCCATGAGGTGATGCCATGAGGACACATCTCCCCAGGCCACAAGCTCTAGCACCCTTGTGGGGTTGCACTGCTGGGCTGCCCAGGGCAAGCTCCTTCCCCCAGAGAGCCGGATCTGAGCTCAGCCCTTGGTGTTGGTGTGAGATCTCTCGCAGCCCTCAGGGCAGCCCAGGGGCTGGAGGGAGGGAAGCCACTGATTCCTCAGACTCTGACCCAGACCCATGCAAGCATCTTCCCCGCCCCCAGAAGCAACAGTCCAACCAGGCAGTGGTTGTTCCGGGCAAGCCTCGCGGGGTGTGGAGGTGCAGGCAGCAGGGAGATGATGCTCCCCTCCTCCAGCTGATGAGGCTGAAGAACGTGGGGCCGTCGTGGTACCTGGGCACCGGCACTGGGCTGGTGCCAGTGCTGTGGCTGCTGGGGACCGGAGGAGGGCTGTGTAAATAGGGCACCCATCTCCCAGCTGCTCTTTGTGGGACAGAGCCGATATAATTAGATGATACGCCCTGTTCTGTGCGGCGTGCTGAGAAAGTCTCTGTGCCGCTGCGGCCCCGGGGAGCCTGGCAGCCCTACTTTGGTGGCACCACTTGTCCCGGCGAAGGTTAGCCACTTCCAGGCAATGAGCACTGGCTGGTTTGCTCCCTTCTTCCCTCTGCTGCTACAAGAAGTGCTGCCTGGTCTCCCTGCTAGACAATCATGTCTCCTGTCCTCTGCTCTGGGCTTTGGTGGCTTTGGTGGGCCCTGCTGACCTACAAGAGAGGGTCAGTGAGGTGATACCAGCAGGAGCTGAGCACTGATCAGCACCTGTGACTCTGCGCAACTGCAGGAGGAAGAGACCAAAACCCAGTGCCTTCCACAGCAAGGCAACTGCAGGACACGAGGCTGGTCTCTAAGTCCCACAGGCATTGATGGAGGAGAGGGCTCCCTCCAAGTTAGGCTCTTAAGTTCATTAGTGGACATCCAAAATTGCATCTGTGCGGCCGCTGGAGGACCTTGCCCCTCAAAACATCCTTGGAACCATTCTGGGGTAGCTCCAAAGTACAGAGACTCCTGGTAACGTGCATCCCCTGGTCTTCCTGCCTTCACACAACTCCCTGCTGCAGCTGATACTGTGCTGTTGTGGGGGAGAAGAAAAGCCAGGGCCTGCTCTGGCTTGGCTTGGTTCACTTCTGCTCAATGCCACAGCTCTTCTCTAAACACCCTGTGATGTTCTCATATCGACTGATTAATGACCACAACCTAGGCACTAAGCGGCCAGCTATTGATTTCTGCCCCAGAGCGTTCTGCACATCCCTGTGCCGATCAGTTGACCCTCCTGGACCAGTCCTGCCAAAGAAGGTGAGCCGTAGCTAGTTGGGAACTTCTGCTTTGCAGTTCTGACATCAAAGCCATCAAATCCAGCCATTTTTGCCCCTGACGGCAGACAGGGATGTGTTTGGCATCCCCATTCCACCAGCCACTTCCAGTTGCTCCACAAGGGTGGGCTCAGACCAAGCACCCACCATATCCATCAGGGTCCCTCTACCAAGCTCCCATCCAGGTCCAGAGTGGCTCTGTGGGTGCACCCAGCAGAGTCTGCTCCAGGAACATCCCTGATGGTGACTGCCACAGTCTGCTGCAGAAACAGGCGAGGTCTCTGTGGGCAAGGCAAATTTCAGGGAAAGGGAAAAGGAATTTTAATTCCACAGCTGCCTGTTTACGCTGATCTAGTGGCTTATACTGGAGATGCAAAGCTACTTGAACCTCGCTTTCTCAGAAGGGTGCAAAGGGATGTTGATGCACATCAGGCTCAGCGCTTGGGTCTTCAGGCTGTTCTTGCCGGGAGTCAGTCTCCCATCCGAGGACAGGTTGATTAGCTCACTGACTCAGAGATGGTGGCTCAGCCTGGCTGCAGAGCCACTGCCTGCTCCCCTGGCCGGTCAGCCACAGCTCCCAGCTCGCTCTGGCAGGAGCACCTGGGAGCTGCTGCTCTTCAGAGGTGCTACACATCACTGTGCCTGCTCCAGGAAGGGTTTTGTCCCCCTCCCACCAGAGGACGTACCTGAGTTTGGTGGGATAAGAGGTGCCATTGCCACCAGCCATAGCAGACAGTATGGACCAGGTGCCCCTGGCAGCCATCTGTGCCACCTCCAAGCCAAGGATGACATATCCAGCAGGAGAAAAGAGGAGGTAGAGGGTTTCACATTTCCCACCCTGGACAGGGAAGTGGCCACATGAGGGGGTGTGTGGAGCACATCCGGACCCTTTCCATGAGAAGAAGTCACAGCACATCGTGGCCTTCAGGGAACATGACGCAAGGAGAGGCCCCTCCTCAGCCTTGCTGCTGGCCCCGGGCAGTGCTCCAAGCAGCAGGCAGGACTGTCCTGCCCCGGTGCTGGCACAGGGACCTGTCTGAGGGTGGCTTGTAGCAGCCTGTGGTGAGGAGGGGCATTAGGAACCCCCAGGTTTTCCCTAGCCCCGCCAGACTGGGATAGAGTTGTTGGCAATGAGGCAAGCAGAGCAGGGCGGGAGTGGGGCTGGATGTTGTTGGTGGCTCACATGGTATGTGGCATCTCCTGCCCGTGGCAATGCTGCTGGAGGATGAGGTGGGCTGGAGGGAGAGGCATTTTTGGTTGGAAAGCCATCACTGTAGCTGGTGAGGATTCACCTCTGCTCTGAACCCAGCCCAAGCAGCCCTCAAATGGGGTCCCCACTGCTCTGCAGCACCCAGCCTGTTGCTGTGTGAAGGCTAGCCAAGGAGAGCCCCAGGTCCATGCCTCCCCTACCTCTCCCCAGTGATCAGAGCAGCTGCTGGCCCAGCACAAAAGCCCTCAGAGTCCCAGCCTGCCTCACCTGGGGGGAAGAACTGTCATTTTCCTTGACATATTTTAACTTTTCAGTGCCATTCCTGCTCTTCTGTCTCTGCAGATGTGACAGGATGGCTTTCTGGTCAGCTTGACATTTTGGTGTAGGGTGGTTCTATTTGTCATCTCCTCCAGGCAAGGGGGACCATCCTGGGCAAGGCACTGCTCCCCAGAAAGTCCCTGTGTGCTCTGTCACCTGAACCTCAGCTGGCACTGCTCAGAAAGGGGATTTCACAGGATTCACAAAAGGAGGGAGGAAAAAAGCCAAGCCTGTGGATTTGAGGAGGTCATCCTCTGTCCAAAGCAGTCTTTGACTCTTATTTTTCCCAGGGATGGGAAAGTCCAAGCTTGGGAAGGAGCCAGTGGATCAAACCCAGGCCACCCACACCTTCCTCTGAGAGTAACTGGAGGCATCAAAAAAATGAACCTCTGCTGGCAAAGCAGATGAGGACCTGCCGGAGGCTGGAGACCAGCTCCAGCACAGCTCCTGCAAGAGGCTGGCCAGCAGGCTGGCTGCTCCACTTCAGGTGGGAACAGGGAGAGGACAGGGATCAGACAATCACAGAATAGCATGTTGGAAGGGACCTCAAGCATCATCTGGTCCAACCTTTCTTGGGAAAAGCACAATGTAGACAGGGTGGCCCAGCCTCTAGCCAGCTGACTCTTAAGAGTGTCCAGTGTTGTGGAAACCACCACTTCCCCAGGGAGGTGATTCCAACGGCTGATTGTTCATGTTGTGAAAAATTTTCCTCTTGTGTCCAATCAGAATCTCCCCAGGAGTAACTTGTCCCCATCACCCTTCATCTTTTCCATGTGACTCCTTGTAAAATGGGAGTCTCCATCTTCTTTGTAGCCACCCTTTAAACCCTGGAACGTGGTGATAAGGTGTCCCCTGAGCCTCCTCAGTGCTGAACAAACCCAGTTCTTTCAGCCTTTCCTCATCCGGCAGCTTCCTGGTCCTTGGATCATCTTTGTGGCCATTCTCTGGACCCTCTCCAGCCTGTCCACATCTTTTTTTGTACAGTGGGGATCAAAACTGAACACACTACTCCAGGTGGGGCTTGACCAGCCTATGCAGGTCTTCCTGCTGGGCAGCTGTCCCTTCTGGTGTCCACCTCCCTGCTGAGTTTGGTGTCATCAGCAAACTTCATCAGGGGACACTTAATCCCCTCATCCAAATTGCTTATGAAGATGATTAAACAGTGTTGGGCCCAATATCAATCCCTGGGGGACCCCAATTCTGACAGGTTGCCCATTTGACAAGGAGCTATTTACCGGCACACTCTGGTGTGGCCTGTCAGCCAGTTCCCACCCACCACATGGACCACTCATCCAGACCATAACACATCAGCTTCTCTAGGAGGAGGCTGCGGGGAGCCAGAGCAAAAGCCTTGGAGAAATCCAGGTAGACAACATCCACTGCTCACCCCACATCAACCGAGCAGGTCACTTTGTCATAGAAGGTGATCAGGTTTGTCAATTATGGTTTGCCTGTGGTGAATCCCTGCTGGCTTTTCTCAGTCACGTGCTTCATTTGCCTCGTGGGAGCCCCCAGGAAGATTTGTTCCATAACTTTCTGAGGGATTAAAATAAGACCAATGTAATTTGATGTAATTTCCTGGGTCCTTCTTTAAGCCTTTCTTGTAGAAAGTGTGACATTGGCCTTCTTCCAGTCTTCTGGGTCATCCCCCAATCTGCTCAACTCCTCAGAGATTACGGAGAGTGGCCCCACAGTGACTCAGGCACCTCTTTTAACATCCTTGGGTGGATAATGTCTGGGCCCATTGATCTTTAGGGTCAAGGCCCTGCAATAGTTCTCATACCAACTCTTCCTTCACCAACAGTGGCTCCATGTTTGCCTTGACCTGGAGTTTTGTTCCCAAGGCTGGGCCCAGCGTGCTGGTGAAGACAGAGGTGAAGAAAGTGTTGAGAACCTCGGCCTCTCCAGTGGTGTTGGTGACTCAGTCACCTCTCCTGTTTAGCAGCAGGCCAGTATTTGCCTTCTGTTTCTGCTCATTCTTTACATATCTGCAGAACCCCTTCTTGCAGTTTTTTGACATCTCTGGCCAATTTGAGCTGAGCTTTTGCTTCTCCAACTGCATCTCTGCATGCCCTGGCTGTGCCCCTGGGAGACCCCACCATGTCTGGGTGCTCTACTGCACTTGTCATCATTTCCATGAGCTCTTTGTTCTGCATGCACCATCTTCTGCCCACTAGACAAAAGACAGTCCATATTTTTCCTTTGAAATTCACAGTTTTTCTGACTTATCATAATGAGAAAGTGAAATCTTGCCTTCCTTGAAGTCCTTGCAGCTCAAGCAACGGGTTGCTCCACATTTAACTGGCATGGTGCAGGGAGCTGCAGCTTGGCCAATGGGTGTTTTTCTCCAAGCTTTTGTGCTGGCTTCACTGTTAAATAGATATCTGCAAAAAACACACTCAAATATTGTAAAAATGGGCTGAAAGCCCTGGTCTTTCTTGGATCATATGTTTATGGGCATAAAGAGCTTTTATGGGTAGACTACCTTCACTGAAATTGAAAGCACTCGTTATACCACTGTAACTCAATCCAACAGTGCCTTCAGCTGGCCAGGCTCTGCTCTGTGATGAAGCTGCTCTGCTGTGGGCACCTGTTACTGAGGCCTCCTGTATCCCCTCCAGTGTGTTTCCATTTCTCTTTTGGGTTATAAAATCATAGAATCACAGAATATTATGGGTTGGGAGGGACCTCTGGAGATCATCGAGTCCAACCCCCCTGCCAGAGCAGGGTCACCCAGGGCAGCCCACACAACAACAGATCCAGGGGGGGCTGGAAAGTCTCCAGAGCAGAAGACTCCACAACCTCTCTGGGCAGCCTGGGCCAGGCTCCTTCATCCTCTCAGTAAAGTAGTTTCTCTTCATGTTGAGGTGGAACTTGCTATGTTCTAGCTTGTTCCCATTATTCCTTGTCCTGCTATTGGGCACCACTGAAAAGAGACAGGCACTTTAATACCCACCCTGCAGATACTTACAGACATTCATCAGCTCCCCTCTCAGGCTTCTCTTCTCCAGACTAAACAGCCCCAGGGCTCTCAGCTTTTCTTCACAGGAGAGATGTTCCAGTCCCTGTCCCTTCGGCATCCTCGTAGTCTCCGTTGGACTCTCTCCAGTAGATCCCTGTCTCTCCTGAATTGAGGAACCCAAAACTGGACACAGTATTCCAGATGTGGTCTCACCAGTGCACAGTAGAGGGGGAGGAGAACTCCCTAGACCTGCTGGACACAGTTTTCGTCCTGCACCCCAGAACTGCACACCTAGACCTTCCTGGCCACAGGGGCCCATTGCTGGCCCATGGATAGCTTACTGTC
>JANHGN010019263.1:0-43111 GCA_024605025.1 Megaceryle maxima | reverse complement strand
ATTTCTATTTCAAATGACCTTGGCATAACTATGAAGAATGTTCTCCTATTTGCATACTGTAAACAAAAGACAGAGGCAACAGAAAGGCTGTTGGAAAGGATGTCTAACCTTTACAAAATCTCATATTAATGTCTTATTTAATATCTTTTTGAACAATCGGGAGAAGACGGATTTTGAATGCAGTGACTGAATGATACTAAATAAAGAGCCATTGAAAATATCACTGAAGACAAAACACAATAAAAAGGATTTGAGGAGATTAGAAAGACTGTCAGGAAAACAACAAAATGAGATTCATCTCTTGAAAATGCAGACTGTGGGAAAGTGGCACGATCTCAGTGAAAGTCAGGAACCTCAGAAACTATGGTGACAAATGAGATTCGTGGCTGATAAGGGGCAGTAAATTAAATACAAATAGGTAGGCCTCCTTAGGAGGTATTGGTGTATTCTGCAGTGTCAAGGTGCAGGGCAACAATAATTCTATAGATCTTTGCTGCATTTCAAGTGAGGCTCATAATCTGAATGCATTTAAATTCAGCTCTGCATGGGAAGGGGCACAACACTACCAGTTTTCCTTCTAGTAAAGGATATATCTTTGTGAAAATATCTTAGAGCTCTTAGGAAGGTCTTTTTTTTTTCCCTCTTCACTTCGTGATCTTTTTGAGTCATGAAAGTGGGGAAGAAGAGAGCAACCTCATTGCATATCATCTTTTTTCCCCTCTCATGTCTTCTTAAATTTGTCACTCTTCCTTCAGTTACATTTTTAGTTTTACTATGGAGTCGCGGACTATCAACACTCCTAGTGCTAGCCCTGTCAGACCTATATAGTTCCTATTTATTGCTCCTTCTTAGGACATAATGTTTTACCTGTTTGCACTGGTCATATTCCCTGTGGCTCTGCACCACATGGAGTTTGAAAGCCAATGCCAGTTCATTGGTGCCCTCTAAATTTGCAATGAGAAAGGCCCTGTCTCTCCGAAAGACAGCCTTGACAAGTACCTTGCTATGATTCTGATAGGACAGAGAAACTGCAGCTCTGAGGATGGGTTGATACATGCACACGTGATGGAGAAGAGCTGTTGGATGTGGGGAAAAAGTAGTCTTGGCTTTTCCTTTCAGTAACAAGTTAATGTACTTTAGAGGATATTTGTATTTCTTATTCTGTTGTTGCTGCTGGTTTTTTCAGCTTCTTTGAAATTAGTCACATTTATAAAAGGATGTATTTTTATGTTGAGCTTGTCCAGCTCCTTTTATTGACTGTTAACAGTATAACCTTACAATTTGAGGAAAATTGTTGCCATTTCAAGTTCCCATTCTCACAAATTTTAAGTTATGTCCTACATAAAGTCATATAGGGTGGTAAGTGTCATTTTATACAGGGATAAGGGAAAATTTATAGTTTTTTGCTTATACTGTATAATGTGAAGCCAAATGTGTTTCAAAACTGTCCAGCTATGAAAAATTGAATAATGTTAGCATGTGTATAAGTTTAAAAGTTGCATGCCCAATTTCTTGATTCTTCTGTTAAATGCAAGCTGCTATACTGTTTTTCTCCCATGGAAAATCTTGACCTCTTTTGGCATGAAGTTTAAAAAAAAAAAAAAAAGTGTGTGTGTGGGGGGGAGTTTGTGTTAAAAAAAGGTAACCATCAAGGTAGTTCCTGACTTGTAGTTTTTGTATGAGAAGGATTTCCTTTGAGTTTGCGTAGGGCATAAAACTAAACAGCTTTCTGACTAAATTTTCTGTTTGAAAAATGAGCATGGTAAGTGATAAAAAGGCTTCTGATAGTTCTGGGGTTTTGGAGAGAGTTTTAGTGGGGGAGATTTGTTCTACATTTTGTGAATCAGCACTGACACTTTCTGGCAAAATGTTAGTTTGAAATTCTTTATTTTTTTTTTTCTAAGAGAAGTAGGCTTTTTCTTTAACAAATATAAAATGATGCAGCTTTTCTAAAATCTGTACTGTTTCTTAGTATATATACTTTTAAGGAAACTTGAGTTTTATCTCAAGTGCTTAGCACAAGTTTCTGGGCTCAAGTAAGATCTCCAAATACTCTTAAAATTCATATTTGAATAATTTATGCAAACTATTTTAAAGATACTTACATTATCAGTGTGCTCTGTGTGTCACAGTTATTACTGTTTGAAATTCTGATTTTGAGCTTCTTTTAATTAATTTGGGGATTGTATCAGTAAGCCCAAATTTAAACTTAACTTCATTTAAGCTGGATTGTTTCATGAGGACTCTCCTTACAGACTGTAATACCTTCTTCTTTTCTCTTTAGTTGCTGATTCTAATACAGGGAAAATTACAATATTTGTACTAATGCTTTCCTGAAAAAATACTGGATTTGTATTTCCATTTAAAAAAGATATTCTACTTTTGAAGAAAATTGTCACATAAGACTATAATGTCTTATCCAAATTTTAAAATTTTCAAATGGTATTTTTTACATACAGTGAATTCATTAACATGTTTGTCTCCTTTTGAAGAAATTTGTAAAATGTTAAGGAACGGGAGTTATACACAGGCCACATTTTGTCTGACCTTCCCTTCCTTTTCTAAATAGAAAAGGTTAGGCAAATAGAATAGGTTAGGTGACTGTAGCATATCTTTTAATGTATGAATTTATGTCTATCTTGTTCTTTATTTTCCAATCTTTTCAGTGAAAACAAACAGTACAGTTAGAATTTTCAAACAAGTGAAGTTCTGTAAATGATCCACATGATATTCAATATTAGTCTTTGGATTTGTTGCACAGTTGGCTATCTGCCACTCAGGCTAACAAAGTAAATACAGCAGATAGCTGTAATAAGTCCTCATCCTCTGTAAAAAGGAGTTATTCACCTATTTAGATGAAACATGCATTTTGCAAAGCAATTTGAAATAGGAATGTTGTGAGTTGAGAGTTTTACTCCCTGTTCTTTATGAAATGCTTTTTAACAATAAGATCTTTTACTTAATGCTCACTGGTGTCCTCTATTCCCACACCAAATACCCGTCTGCTCTGTATACAGCTTCCTTATATAGTATTACATCATCTTGTCTCTTATTACAATCTCAACTCTTTTCCAACCTGTCTCCTCACAATCTCCATTCGTGACATTGTTTCTCAGTTTCCTATCTGGTTATCTTCCCATTACTGGGGTACACAAAACCTGTTTTCCTAGATACAAGCCTATTCACCCATTGTGCCAGGGATTAATTGTGAGTAAAACTGTCTCTTTGTCCCAGCCTTAAGAAACACCATGACTAACATATATGGTTGTTACTTTTCTAGGAAGCCTGTGATGGATAGTATTTGTTTTTCGCTATATGTTTGCTACTATATTATATAACTTCAGGAGAAAATTCACCACATTGTCCTGAAATGCCTTATGGGAAGGAGATTTCACAGTAACCGCTGGCTTCTAGGGAGATCCCTGTTCCTCAGCTTCTGATGTCTGGCCTTCTGCTCCTCCCTCTGTGCAGTGATTCCCCTCTGTATATTTTCTACTTGTTTATTTTATGACATCTTCTGTTTCTTGGGAGCTATTCTGACTACAACATTCCTGTCTGCTCCCCAGAAAATAAGCAACATTGTTTGTTCTTCAGGAAATCACAGATCTTGCTGAAGCAAAGTGTAGCAACAAGTACTTGGCTGCAAGGACATGGAGAACATGGTTGCATGGCCCCATGGAGAACTGATTCTAAACCTGCCTCACTTCCCCATATATTCTCTCTCAACATGTTACTATGAAGTCTCTCTTTTTAAAACCTATATGTGCCAGCATTATGGTTTACATTTTAATGAAATTAATTACTTAAATTCTAATAAAATCAGGAAAAAAAATTTTGTGGGTTTTTTTTGTTTGGTTGGTTGGTTTGTTGGTTTTTTGGGGTGTTTTTGTTACCTGTGAGGCAATAACTGTAAAAAGACGATCTAGATCGGCTCACTTTACAGCTGTGACTGACTTAGCACCCCTTTACAGAATTAAAATGTTGCACTGCCTATGTGGAAATAAACAGTTTTAGTGGTTGGTAGCTAGGACAGACTTCTGTAGGATGGTGTGCCTCTTTGAGAAGTGGATGAATGCCCATGCTAAAATTAAGCCTTCCTGGCAGGGTGCAAAGTGCCCACATCTAGCAAACTAAGTCATTCTGAGAGCTGAATGGAACAAGACATATATGTTTGCATCTTCACTGTCTTTTGCAGTGTGCCATGGTGTGCCCCAGGGAAACTGGGAACTGAGGCACTCTTTGAAAGTGATGTCTCTACTATTCTGTCTTTTGTATATCTCTTTTCTTTTGCTTGAAATCAAAGCATTGATGGGGGAGAAAACAACACCTTGATGGTTTTCATTTTGATTTAAAGTTCTCATATGGGTATACTGTTGTAGCAGAGTAAATTGAAGCCAAGATCTCGATATGGAAAAATTTGTCTTTGATGGCTTAATTTACCAAGGTTATATATGCATCTAAGAGTAGGATCTCATTGAGAAGAGAGCAGGACAACTCCAACTGTTGACATTTTCACATGCTTTCTTGTTACCTATTTATAACTTCTAGATGGGTATAAACCACATACTTGATTCAGGCAGAAGCTTAAACACATGCTTTTTAGATTTGTGAGTAAAATAACATTGATTTTGTTGAGATTCAAAACACTTGAATATTCTTCTGGACTGCAGCCTCAGGTTAAAACCACAGTCTTACTAAGTGACTCTGAATGCACGCAAAATTATTTATCCATATCAAATGGAGATAGAACATAAAAAGAAACTTGAGGAACAGAGATGAAGCTTTGATTTTCTTATTTAGGATGTTTTCAGCTACTTTGTTAGTTTCCTTGGTATTGCTGTCTGGATCGTCTTTTCTTATTTAGTAAATCTTGTTCTAAATAATATTTTAACAGACATTTTTGGCATTTAAATCAAAAGACCAGAATTGAATAGGTCAAGAACTTTGTCCTTATCTACAATTACACATAATCCTTAGATTCTGAGAGAACGTATTAATAAAATAGTATTTTTTGTGGTGAAATAAAGTATTCTTATTTCTTTGCTAATGATCCAAGTATTCTTGTGTACCACTGACTGCACACTGAGGGGGAAAAAAAAAAAAAAAAAAAAAAAAAAGTGGTTTTGTGGAGAAAGTAAAAACCAAACCCCAAAACACCAGGGAAAAAAAAAGTACCAACCAACCAAAATAAAAAATGCACTGTCAAATAACAAAAGGAGATTCCAAAGCCAACTAGGATTTCCTGGCAGAAGAAACCTGTAAAGTACGTTTATCATCACCTTACATGCTGGAAAGTAAAAAAATGAGGATCTTTCATAAATTCTCAAGATACAGTATAAATTGTAATCAGGCATCTTGTCAATCAGGAAATAATTATGATGCATTGAAAGCAGCATTTTTCTGTTCTAGTTCTCTGTAATGAATATGAATAAAATGTAATAACTCTAAAACACATAGCCAACAATTTAACCTTCTAGCATAGGTTAATATATCTAAAACTAATTAGCTTGCTTCAAAGCATAGTAAATGTTGTAGATCAGTACTCAGTTAATTTTTAATGTGACATATACATACAAATTTTTTTTAGAGGGATAAGTACCGATTGGGTCATAAAACATTAGTATCAATTTGCATTATTTTCTTTATATTACTCCTGTAAATCCAGATGTACTGAGACATCATCATCCTTCACTGAAGGTCAAGTTCTGGCCTATAAAAGTCTGGGAAGAAACTTCCACTGACTCTAGCAAGGCCAAGATTTGTATCAGTATATTTAATTTATCTTAGAAGAAATTATATGTCAATTTAGTTTTTGCTATATGTATATTTTAATAATTTAAGCAACCATTCCTAAGCCAAAAGATTTCTTGGTAATGCAAGTTTCCCTAATACACAGCTACTCTGAACACTGCATAGACATGATCTTAATAGGCTTTTACTATTTTACATGGAGTACCTACTCACTTTAAATAAAAGCATTGTGTATTATAGAGCAAATTGACCTATTATAAATTACCTAAATTTATAGTAGGTGATTTAGATACAGAGATCTATTTGTTTATGTCAGCTGAGGATCTAGAACTCGGTTTATTTTTTTCTCTCCCTATGTGCACACCATTTTAACAGAAAATCTTTACAGAAATAAAAATTATGAATGTTTGTTATATTGCAATCAATAGGTAATGGGGAAAAGAAATTAGTAAACTTTGTAACAAAACAAATAGAAAATGCAAACCCATCTCTTGGTGTGTGATTTATCTAGCAAAAGAGAAACAAAAACTTTGTATACATAAAGTCCAAGGTATTGCTGTGATCTGTGACTTCCAATACAGTCCACAGCATGTGGTTGCATTCTTTTTATTCACTTTATATAGTCTGCAAGTTCAGTTAATCAAGTCTGAAAAACTTAAAAAATTAGAAAGCTGTCCCAAGTAATTGCATAGATACAGCGAATAGATTCATTGTGATAACTTTGACTGTCTTGCTTTTTACTTACAGATGAAAGCAAAATAAATGATTATGCCTGTTATTGATACCCTTTCTTCTGGGGGTTCTGAGTTATCAAAAATACCTACTGATAAGGTGCAGGCAATATATCAGCTACTAGGCTTGTTAGACTTTAGTTAATCTCACTGTATAGCAGTTACTACATGCAGCCAGAAGGGAATAAAAACAGTCTCCTGTTCTGTATGCACTTTCTGTATTGGCTCTGAGGATCTGAGAGCTATTTGTACACACATTTCTAGTGAATTTTAACTCTAAGTATTAGGATTCTGTGGCCTTCATATTAGGAGGATGGGTACACAAAAGGAAATTGAGGCAAGACTGCTGTTGAAAGAATCCATACAGGAAAATGACTGGAAACCATATTTAGCAGGCACAACATAAAGGTTTTCAGAAAAGGTGCTGTTGTGCTAGGAGAACCTTGCTCTGATTCAAAACTCCCAGAGATATATCTGTTGCCATCAGAGGTTCTGGATGCAGTAATAATAATAAAAGTAGTAGAAGTAATAATATTAATAACAAAACCAGAAAGCTCAAATTCAGATTCTGGTTCAACAGCAACGACAGTAACAAATTCAAATTCGGATTCTGGTCCCACTATCCAAAGAAGCTCAAATAGATGGGTTGGCTGGAGAGAAAATGGGTGGGTAGAAAGAAAAATACCAAAAAGAAAGTGATTACAAGAATATTTTTTTTTTCTCAGAGGCAATGAATAAAGCTGAGATAAATGTGCCAGGCCAAGGTTCACTGTACTTTATTGAACTGCAGTGTGTTCTGTAATGTGTTGAAAGAATGACAACCTGCTGAAATTTGAAAGGCACACACTTGCTTTTGACTGTAAACAGCTCATGTTCACACATGAATACACATAGAAGGAGGAGAGATGACCTATGGAATGGTGGAACAGAAAAAAAAAACACCAAAATCTTCTTTCACATTTTATTTCAGATGCTATTTACCACACAAAAGCCTCTTCTTATTGTATGAACGTCTTTCATACAATCAAATATCACTCAGGAAAAACAGTATATATATACATTTATAGGTTTCACATATATTTTTTTCCTACTTTATTTTGCAGATACAAGATTAGTCATTTTGCATGATCTTGCCTGTGATGTGAAAAAAAAAAAAAGTCTCTGAGATTTCAGGTTAGATGAAGGAAGATAGTACAAGAGATAACCCAAAGTTTAATGGTGACTCAGGTTTGCAAGACCATCTTGATGTTCACATATAAGCTAATATGTATATTTAAAATAGAAAGATGATTTTACATAATATGCAAGTGATGGAGGGCTGTACACAAAAATACAGTGTCTCATATATATACAGTTTATACAGTATATAAATTTGCAGTCATTTCTCTGTGTATAAAATGTGAAACATAGAGGAAATATGAATATAGTTTTCTATTTATCCATGTTTGGGAGAAGATGGGCTAAGAATGACTAGAACAGCTCATTTTAGAGAGGTTGTTATACTTCTAGTAATATGAACATTCATTTTGAGGAATGTTACGATGAAGCTTCCCTCCCTGCCAAGCCCACTTCCCCCCTGCCAAAAAATCCAGACTGGACCAGAATAGTTTCTGTCAAACCGTATCATAGAATCTTAGAATCATCAAGGTTGGAAGAGACCCTTAAGGTAAGTCCAACCATTAACCCTATTCTACCAAGTCCACCACTAAGCCATATCGCCAAGCACCACATGTATATGGCTTTTAAACACATTTAAGGATGATGACTCAACCACCTCCCCAGTCAGCCTGTTCCAATACCTGACCACCCTGACAGTGAAAAAATGTTTCCTAATGTCCAGTTTAAACCTCCCCTGGTGCAGCTTGAGGACATTCCCTTTGGTCCTGTCACTTGTTAGTTGTGAAAAGAGACCAGTGCTTACCTCCCTACAATGTCCTTTCAAGTAGTTGTAAAGAGTGATAAAGTCTCCCCTTCGCCTTCTTTTCTTCAAACTAAATAGCCCCAGTTCCCTCAGCTGCTCCATATAAGACTTGTTCTCCAGGCCCTTCACCAGCTTAGTTGCTCTTCTCTGGACCTGTTCCAGCACCTCAATGTCTTTCCTATTCTGAGTTGCCCAAAACTGAACACAGTACTCCAGGTGTGGCCTCACCAAGGCCAAGTACAGAAGGATAATCACCTTCCTGGTCCTGCTGGCTACACTATTTCTAATACAAGCCAGGATACCACTGGCCTTCTTGGCCACCTGGGCACACTGCTGGCTCAAATATGCTCAGCTGCTTGTCAATCAGTACCCCACGGTCCCTTTCTCCTGGACAGGTTTGCAGTCGCTCTTCCTCAAGCCTGTAGTGTTGCAGAGGGTTGTTGTGGCCCAAGTGCAGGACCCAGCACTTGGCTTTGTTGAAGCCCATACAGTTGGCCTCAGGCCATCGATCCATTCTGTCTAAGCCCCTCTTGTAGTGCCTCCCTACCCTCAAGCAGATAAAAACTCCCACCCAACTAGGTGTTGTCTGCAAACTTACTGAGGGTGCATTCTATCTACTTATCAAGGTCATTGATAAAGATGTTAAACAGAAGTGGTACCAATACTGAGCCATGAAGAATGCCACTTGTGACTGGCAACCAAATGGATTTAACTCCTCCATTCACCACCACTCTTGGGCCTGGGCGTCCAGCCAGTGTTTTACCCAGCAGAATGTATGCCCATCCAAGCTGTGAGCAGCCAATATTTTCATGAAAATGCTGTGGAAATCAGTGTCAAATGCTTTATGGAAGTCCAGGCAAACAACATCCACAGCCTTTCCCTCATCCACTAGGTGGGTCATCTTGTCATAGAAGGAGAAGAGGTTTGACAAGCAGGACCTGCCTTTCATAAACCCATACTGACTGGGCCTGATCCCCCTGTTGTCCTGTATATGGTGTGTAATGGCACTCAGGATTATCTGCTCCATGACCTTCCCTGGCACCGAGGTGAGACTGACAGGTCTATAGTTTCCTACGTCCTCCTTTTGGCCTTTCTTAGATAGATGTCACATATGCTACCCTCCAGTCCACTGCTACCTCTCCAGTTAAGCAGCACTCTTGGTAAATGATGGAGAGAGGCTTGGTGAGAACTTGTGCAAACTCCCTTGGTAGTCTTGGGTGTAACCCTTCTGGCCCCATAGACTTGTGTATGTTTCAGTGGTGTAGCAGGTCATTGACTATTTACTTTGGATGGTGAAAGTCTAATTCTGTGCCCCCTCCCTGTCTTCCAGCTCGGGGATCTGGATGTCTAGGGAACAATGAGTTCTACTGCTGGAGACCAAGGCAAAGAAGGCACTAAGCACCTCATCTTTTTCCTCATCCGTTGTCATTATGTTTCCTCCTCCTGCATCCAGTAAAGGATGGAGATTCTCCCTGGTTCTTCTTTTGTTGTTAATGGGTTTATAGAAACATTTTTTAATCGTCTTTAACAGCAGTAGCCAGGTTGAGTTATACTTGGGCTTTGGCTCTCCTAATTTTCTCCCCGCATAGCCTCACTACATCTTTGTAGCCCCCCTGAGTGGCTGCTGCCTCTTCCAATGGTTGTAAACTTTCCTTTTGTTCCCGAGTTCCAGCCAAAGCTCTCCATTCAGATGGGCTGGTCTTCTTCCACACTTGCATGTCTCTGGGGATATGGGGATGGCCTGTTCCTGCACCTTTAACATTTCCTTCTTGATGTATGTCCCATCTTCCTGGACTCCTTTACTCTTTTTAGGATGGCCTCTCAAGGAGCACTGTCAATGAACAAGCCAAAGTCTGTTCTCTGTAAGTCCAAGGTGGCAGTTTTACTGATCCCCCTCTTCACTTCCCCAAGGACTGAAAACTGTCATTTCATGATGGCCGTGCCCAAGACAGCCTCCAACCATTACTACCCCCACAAGTCCTGCTCTGTTCACAAGCAGTAAGTCCAGGAGTGCACCTTCCCCCATTTGCTTCCTCACCAGCTGTGTCAGGAAGTTATCTTCCACACACTCCAGGAACAATCAGGGAAACAAATTCTTGGACTTGGGTTTTGAACAATTAAAACTTCAAGGAAAGTTAAGGCTCTAGCAGTAGGTTCTGATTTAGGCACAGTATGTAACATTACCATGATCAGGGTGTGTGTTAGGGGACCATGTCACAGTAATGTGCTTGATGACATCCTGGCATGTCAGAGCACTGCTGAGAAAATAATTTCATTAAATAGCTCAGATAAGAATCACCTCTGATAAAGATGAAATGGGAGGCCGAGGAGAGGCTATGATAGAGTTTCATAGTCGGAAGGACTAAGACAGCTATCTTTTTAAGTCAGAAAGTCAGACGGTGGGTGGTGAATAGTGCTGTGGGTACCTGATGATGCTGATAGCATGAATTTTTATATTCCTGTGCTTACATGGAGTTCTATAGTACTAATCTGAGATGTGTTAAGCTTTGAACTGAATTTCTGTGTTTTATTTAATTTTTGTGTCTAACGGATCTGCCTTTAACTGACAGAAATAGGGTAGTGTTAGTATTTGCCCCATTTTGTAGTATAGTAGATTAAAATGGAAAAAGGCATGTGCAGTAGTGTGAGGAGAGTTAGGCTTCTCTTCTAGATGATGTGCTGATGCTTATCATGCTGATTTAGGATTTGCAAGTCTTGGTTTATTCCCCCAACTGGTCACATGCTCCACATATAAACAAATCACTATGGGTGATGTTCCCATACAGAAATAAATTGTGGAGCCAGCTTTTCACAATTTAACTGTTAGATAACTTTGCTGAAATTCCCCCAAAGTCCTACTTTGAAGTTGGCTGGCTTTGCAAAAGGAAGGATATTGGGGGAAAAAAGGAAGTGCTGCAAAATGAAGTGTTATCTGTTATATTCTTTTACCATCAGGGAGTTACAAAGCTAAGTAAAATAATTATTTAGTTTTGATTCACAGTTAGCTCTTTGCTTAATCTTGGGAAAGTGCAGCTCTTTTTTTTTTTTCTTAAATGCATCATTTGTTTGTTATAAATTTGTAACCAGTTGCTTAAAGCTAGTCAGTTTTGTAATATATACCCTCTGATGTTAAAAGAAACAAAAATCAGTGTACTGTTTTTACTGATCAGTGCCAACTGTACCCACAGTTAGTGCTTGTCTCCATGGGAAAGATAACCTCTTTGAAATGTTAGAGGAATACTGTTTGACCTCAGAACGTTCTTAACTTACTTTATTCTTTCTTCAAGGTTGTCTTCTCATGAGACCTTAGTTCTAGTACATTTCCATTATTTAACATAGGAGAAAAAAAACCTGTCTTCCTGTCATATTTCCCCCCATATCCTGAAGCGAATAAAGATAATTTATGAATTTTTCCAGCAAGATATCTTTCCTGTTTCATCTTTGAGCACACTTTTTCTTTCTTTTGTTTACCTCCATGAATCTCACCTTCAACTGTTTTTTCATCTACACAGACACTGCACTCTCCTTTTGAGAAATGTCCCAAAGTGGCATTACTATTCCCTTGTCGTCTTTATTTAGCTGTGTATTTTCCTTAGAAAAATATAATTATGAAGAGGGTTAGATAGAAATGGAATCTAGCCAATATTTTAAAGACCCAGAGGGGTTGCCAGGAGGTAACTATGGAATTAAACTCCCCAAAGTTCAGCATTATTCAGCTATGAGAATTTTGCTCAGGATCATTTATCTGCTTGAGAGCTTATTTTTCCCTTTATAGAGTGGTAAGTCACTAGAATTGCATCATTGTGAAATCACCTAAAGTAAAAACAAAGCCTGGAAAAAAGTAGGCTATTTTCCATTTACATTGTATACTTCATTCTCTTGTGAAGCTTTTTGCTGTTGTTGATTTTCCTTTTCTAAGCAAATGGAATTGTTAATTTTCTTTTTACTTCTGGAAATAATTTTTCTAGGACACATATCTTAGTATATCTACAGACCATAGTCATCTCATGCTACATTTTTAAGTTACTGAGCTGATGCTGAGCCATCAAGTAGATCTCTCCCGTAGATCATCACCACGCTGGGAAGAGATGCTTGCTCAGTCACAGATTTCTATACAGTCTGTATAGCCATGTTAATTTGAAGGCTGCACTTATGAGGTACAGGGCTAATTAAATCACGTGTAGACTTGCCGTGATTCAGGCATGAAATTCTCCACACTAAGTTCCACAGAGGGCTAGGTGGAAGTTCTTCAAGTAGCACGCCATTCTGCACTACATAGTGACTGAACCAGGGAGGTGCTTCCTGGTTAATTCAGAAGACTTTTGCATATTAAAAAAGCTAATAAATGTATCTTATCTTAATTTGATTTAGCTAAAAAACACCTGCTTAACTTATTCCCTACATTCAATCCTGGATCTTTCTCATTAGGGGTCTCATCACAGAACGGCCACTGTAGAACTGACTGCCTCTGAGATTTGACATAAAATAAATTATTCCTGCTGAGGTTACGAAGTTAGATAGTCCTTGTTAAAGATCTCAATCTTTGAGATGTCAGTTTTGTTACATTCTTTCAGTATTTCAGATTTCTTTTCTGAAATATCTTAAAAACATATTTATGTCGATACGTAGGCATCATCTATGATTTTAGCTTGGAGAGCTTTCTACGGCTATGTTAACATGTGTATATTAGAGACAAAAAATTACTGTATTTGTGAATGCAAGTCTTCAAGTAGCATTTATGTAGACTTTGTAATAGAGTTGGTATGATGGTATATTGTGGGATATATCAGGCTATTGCAGTTATTTCCTTACCTAATTAGCAGTGACCACCTATCCTGACTTTGTAAGCACTCTTAGACTCTTTTACTGTGAAGTCAATGAGATTAATCTTAAGCAAGAGTTTCAAACCTCTTTCAATAGTGATGTTAGCTTAAACTATATGTAAATGGCAGGGAGTGCTCATGCAGTCAGATGTGGCATCTCGGCTGGGTGGTGGGAATTAACAACAAAAGGAGACCTTAAATAATTGTTTGGGCATAACTGAGCTGTGAGCTTAGTCTATTTTGGTGCAACTGACAGAGTATACAGGTTTTTGTTCAATGAGTTATACAATTGTTTTACAGTAATAAAACAGTATTTATGGTTTATTACTGAAAATATGAAACTTTTTTTTTTGTATGACACGCTACATAAATAAGGCTAAAATATAACAAAAGAAAAGTAGCAACATTTGTTGAAATTATTTGAGGTACACCATTTCACCAATGCAAGGGTAACACTTCATAGATTTTGTTTGAGCTGTAGGCCAAAATTGGATTCCCTACTTTTCTTGGACTCAGATGAGTAAAAAAAAGAAAAATTACAGACTGTAATCATTCAACATTTTCTCAGAAAAATGGTGCAATATATAGTACTCTAGTTTGCAGTGAAGATGGGGATGGAGAGGTTAACATGGGGGTGGAAATCTTAGGGAAGATTGTCTGTGCTAATGTGATCTTTCAGTGTTTATTCAAAGTAGACAATCTCTTGATTTTTAGTATTTTACCCATTAAATGTATTGTCATTTATTTTACTAACATCATGAGTAGCTTTATTCTAATGCCAAGGCTGAAGTTTCACTTCTTTGGAAAAAAAAAGTAATTTTGTTTGGTTTCAGGTTTTTAAAAGATGATGAGTTGGAGAGAAATTCCTCAAAGCCTGTAGCAACAGCATGAAATTACTGTTAGTCAGAGGAAATGATACTAGCATAAGCAGATTTTCTTGTATTGCTAAATTATTAGTCTTAAATTTGTTATTTCTCCCCTTTTTTCTCACACTTTGAGAGAACTGGGTAGTCTTGTGCTGGTAGGTTAAGAACTCTCAATTTAGAGATCAATTTAAGAGAGGAAAAATACAAGCTATGCTTGTGTACTGATAACTGGATAGGTTTAATGAGTGCTCATACCCATGAAAATTACTGTAAGAAGGAATTTCTGCCTTCTTAATCTCAACTGATGCGACTGAAATTTGCACCTTCCAGGGACAAGAGATGTTATTTCGCTGAGTAAGGTAACTTAGGATGAAAGGCTAAAAAATTACTTGGGAGTAATACATTGGCTTACATGCAACTGTAATGCAGCTGCTCTACTCATCCAAACACACACTGAGCAATAAGGAAAAAAATTTCTTTACATATTGTGGGGTTGTTAGTATTGGAAACATCTGCTGACCCTGCTATTATCACAATATAGAAAAACTGTAATTTAAAATAATTTGTGTTTTGAAAGGTAGATTGAATTTCTACTGTTTTTTACATTGCTTACATACTTCAGGCATAAGATTGTTTTTTGTTTTTTGGTTTTTTTTATCAAGAAGCCTTCAGTCTCTCTCCCTGTCTGTCTCTCTCTCTCCCCCTCTCCATCTCACAGGTACACACACACACAGAGAATATTTGAAAATTACCAGTACCACCATCAAGTCAAGGAAACTTCAACACTTTAATTTGTAACCTGCTATTCTTTTCAAACCAAAACCATCTTTTAAGGTAAAAGAGCTGTCTATTGATTTTCCTGTTGGAACTTGCTTCTGAAATGAACTGCCAGCCTCCAGGATGAGTGTCCAGTTTTCAGGGCTGTCTTGTGAAGTAATAGCAATGCACCAAAACTCAGTAAGTAGCACAGTAGTCCTGCATTCAGTGATGGTGGAATCTTCTCTAATACAGAGGTTTTCACACACAATTTTTGAGAAAATTTAGACAAAGTCATTTTAGTATTCAGGAAGCCATTCATATAAACTCCTCTCTGAAGGGGAAAAAAAAAAAAAAAAAAAAAAAATCTGACCTCTTCCCACCCTTACAACTCTTCCAAGAAAAGCAGAAGCCGGAGAAGATTTTAATTAATATATACTAATTAAATGTTTCCTCATGTGCAATGCTTTTAAAGGAAATTTAACTCTTCTGCGGATTGGGGTGTGCTAAAATCTTAGAATAGAAATATATTTATAAACAAAAACCTCACAACCCCTCCTCCCATTAATCCTAAATTTATAGAAGACATAACATTTAGGCTGGAGAAAAATAATCAGACACAAACATCTGCAGTTTATTCTGTTATAAAGGAAGTAGCTGAAATTCTGTTTTCATGTTGGTAAAAGAACATAAGTAATGGAGTTACTCCAGATTTCTTACTGTAGCTAAACACTATCTTTAGCTGTTAGAAAAACAGGAGTATTGTGAGACTACACAGACCAAATAAAGTTTGGATACAGTCCCTAGTCAGTGAAACCACTCATATTACATAGCTGTGATCCAGCATAGTTTTGGTAGAGCCACACTATTCCTGCTCTCCTCTTTACAGATCTAAACCTAATCTCCAGTTCACAAATCAGTTTAAATTAAAACGTTTCCTCTTTGCAACTACTTGAACTGCAGTCATCAAAAAAGTGAAGTTTGAGAGTTCTGACCACTCTTTTATAAAAAGTCAGAAGATACCATGTTAATTTCTTATGTAGACTGCATATTGTTCTGATGGGAGTTGTTTCAGGCACTCACTATTGCAATATATGCAAATTGTTTAGAAAAACTGACATCTAGATAAGCTAGTTAAATGAAAAAATAGCCTGCTTTTACTAGCTTCATCTTAAACTTACTCACACTTGCCAATGAGTGTCAACATCCTGTGAATCAGGTATCTTGTACCATCAATTCGGACTACTCTTTCTCAAATGAGTCTCAACATGTGCTGTTAGCTATATTCTATTAATTGTAACTGACTGAATTTCTGCTCCCTCCACCCCATCCTGCTATCTTTCCTTAGACTCTATGCAGCTTTTGAGATAGGAGGTCTTGGCCCAATTTTCCTTGTTAACACTCTGGAGAAAGGATATACAAGAGAGCGAGTCAACAAAGGAGATCTCTTAGAGTCAAGCACTGGGAACTGACATGACTTACATATGTGGATTAAACCTTTAATCTGCAACTTCTAAAGTAAGCTATTTGAGAATGTCCAGCTTAGCCAAATGCCAATATACAAACATATTTTGAATTGATTTGTGGTATGCTAATGTGTAATGCACTACATATTAATAAAATACCAAGGGAAGGATAAGGAATTGTGCAGACTGAGTGGATAGGAACTAATTAATATATTAGAAGTAGCTGAGGGCTCTCCAAGAGGTATGAAAATTAAGATGTATGGTTTTAAGAGAGTGTTTGAATAATTGATAGGAATAGGTGGCTACAGCTTGGTAGGATGAGTTAGCAGAGACAGCAGGGAGCAGGTGAACTACTCTGAAGTTTTCAGGGAGGGTGTGTGTAGATGTTATAAACATATGAATATGTGAAGATGGTAATTTTGTTCAAGATGAGTAATGTGTGCAGCAAAATGGAAATGACTGGAGAAAAGCCACCGTGTCAGGAAAATTAAGATAAAATGCCCTTGTCAGGCTCTAGGAAAAAAGTATGTGATATCTGGGCAAGAGTCAGAGAACTGGGGCATTCATACCCTGTTGTCAGTAGAGGATACAATCAGGTAAGAGTGATCAGTAGAAGAAGCCATCCAGGTTACTGTGCAGAGAAGTCTGGTCCAATACCTAAGCCAATATTATCAACTTCTGTATGCAGCTACATCTGCATACATATTCTTCTTCTAGATGCTTCTTGTCTGTCAAAATCAAAAGGGAAATAGTAAGATCTGAGCTCTCTGGCATTTTAGGGATGCCAGCAGTGGAAATGTAGGTCAACAGCATGCCTGTCATTCTGTACTAGATGTCGGAAAGGCAGATCAACCGCCATACATGAGTACCCTGTGATGTGTTGGAGACCTGGAAACATAGTTATTGTTTTCTTACTTTATAAGTGGGTTTGTAACTTCTATGCTGTCAGTCTGAAGTGATTTTGAAAATGTCACTGTTGTAATTAGTAAGTAAAAAAGCATTTATTCAGCTTTGGTATCTGCTTATTGTTCATGAAAAACATACAGCAAGTATCTGTAACTCCTTAATTTCAGATTCTTTTGGTCTTGTGCAAGTGCGTGCATGAAAGGAAATGATGGAGACTCACATGTTTTGTGATCTTTTTGTGATTTAGGAAAAAAATAGTCTATTTAAGTATAAAATACCAGAATAGCACCATTATGAAACTGAATGAGCTACATTATCAAACAAAGGAAAATTGTAAACAGTGGAAACTGTGGTATGTTACAAAAAATAGAAAGGTTCCAAGAGAAACTTAGTATTATACTGCTTCTAACTGAAAAGCTGAAAGTGTAAAGAAATCACTGGAGGGCAAAAAAAACCCCTCTAAAACCAACAAAACCTAATGTTTTATGAAGTATTTTGCCTGTGATTTCAAAGAGAGCCCATAGATATGTAGCCAAATGCTGGTTGTGTATCATTTCTTTAGGGGATGAGAAAGTAATAAGCTCTCATGTCACTAGGGCCAGCTACTGCTAGGGAGTCATGATCATGCCACTAGATTTTTCCACTGCTGTTACAAATTTATTGCTCCTTAGCTTAATGGAATCATTCATAAATTATCCTAAGCAAAAAAAAAAATAAAAAAATTATTACTGAAATCTGTGAAAAGTATATTAGCAAAGACTTCATATGAACTTTCAGGCAAATTAACCTCATGTGTTGCCTATGACTTGAAAGTACAAAGTTGTAAGGCTCAAATGATTAAATGTTTCTATCCAGTTGCACTTTCCTTCTCTGCTGGTTAATTTGGTAATTAATAAGCAATATTTTTTGAAATACTGATTTGCTACCATGTGAGAACAATAAACTATGATTTTCATAAGAGGACAAGGATGTGTCAGCAAGAATCTCTTAAGTGGTGAATTTTTTTAAGCCTTTCACTATATAACTTTTTGTGTCTAAACCAAAGAAGTACTTTTGTTACTTGTCCGTATATCTTCTATTTCTCCTTTTCTTTCATATCTCTCAGTCATGCTAGGTTTTTCACCAGTAGAAGATGAACCTTATTTCATGGTAGAATTGTTGGTAGGATGTAGACCCTGAGGAATTTTGGATAAATTAGTAAATGTCTGTGAAAAGACCACATAACAAATTGAGTCTTTTGTCTTTATTTGCACATTGAGTTAAACCTGTGCTGAAGCCTTTGCTGTCATTGCTCATTTTTTGCATAAAACCACCAAAACTACCAGATTGAAAAAACAATGCATCTGACTCACCTGGTAGCAAATAATAAGCATATTAATTTTCAAGATTACATGTTTTAAAGCAATCTAGGACTGATTGGCGTCTATTATAGCTGAGCTGATTTATAAACATGAATTAATTAGGAAAAGACAGGCCTTTCCTACCTAAATGTGTGTAAGCATGAGAAGTGGGATCCTGTGACTAAATGTTCCTATCTCTACTGGATCTATTCACCATGAACACTTTCTGTAGCCAGTGACCATCTAGTCAACAGAATCCAAGCTATGATTGGCCTTACCTAGAAGCAGACTTCTAAAACAGGCCATCCAAGCCATTCCTTAAACAAGGGTGTCTCTCTTTTTTGTCATTAACAAAGGCACATCTTGGCTACATTATTTGTAGACATTTACCTCAAGTGTTTAACTTCGGTAGGTGCGTAGAATACTGTTCTGTCAGTGGGTACAATATGACAAATGTCCTTGTATAGATACATATCTCTGCTCTCCCTAAAAAGAGGTACTTTTGATGCTCAGATTTGTAAACCAGGTTAAATGCTGAAATTCTGCATGGCTGAAGCTATGTAGGATCTTTCTTCCGTGCACTTACTTCCAGGGGAAAAAGGCATTGTATTAAAAATGCAATCACTTTGTACCAAGGTGAATTTCTTCACATTGTTACAGGCTATTTTTAGTCCTGACTTCCTGAAAAGTATAACCAAAGAGCTATTTTTGTCTCATTTTCACAATTGTGAGACCACAGCAAGTGAAATAACTCCTTGCAAAAGATGTTTTTAGATATCTTCTATACCTGCCTTTATTTCATATTGTAATAGTATCAGCTGCAGTATGGAAAAATATATGTGGGTTTGCAACTGAAGTAGATAGGATGTTTCCCATTTATTTCAATCACATTTGGGCCAGATATATTTTAAAATTGTATAAAAATAGAAGCAGATTTCCAGATTTTGTTTACCTGTATCTTAAAGAAGGAGTTCCAACATCACTTCAGTGGCATTATGAAAAATTAAATTATACTTTTATTGGAGGTCCTTGAAGGTATGCCAATTACACATCACTCACATTATGCAAGTCAGAGAATTTCTGTGAAGGTCCATCTGTAATGTTGTATCTTTCCACAGAATTATCATGTCAGTGAATATCCTGCAAACACAATTAGATTGTATTGTGTTTTAGAATACAAACTCAGACATATTAATACAGTGGCACAGACTCAGGTTCTGACTTCATTTATACTGTTGTAAATTTTGAATTAAAACATAGCTGTCAGTAGAGACTTTCCATTAGTATAAACATAATTTGGGATACTCTATAAAATGGATACATAATGGTACTATTCATGTTTAGTGCATGGAAACTGCTTATCAGGCTTAATTTAAATATTAGATGGCAAGTCTGCAAGGTCTGAGGCTGCAGAACTTGGCTTAAGTCTTCAGGAAAATAGTGTCAGGAACCTCACTGAGAACAACCCTGTTTCTGGCCATAGCACATGGAATATATCTATCAGAAAAGGGGCTGACTAAAGGTCTGAACTGCTGAGCTGTAATCTGTGGTTTTGCTTTCCAAATTGCAAAGTGAACAGTAATACTACTGAGTTCATCAAAATGTTCTTAAGGAAAAAATGTCTAATGTGAACTGCTGGGAAAAACAAGGAAGCAAGGAAGGAAAAACAAAAAAATTACCTTTCCTGAGCTTCCTTGGCATTTCCTAAAGATGAGGAGGAGTGTCTCTTGATTTTGGTTAGAAAGTAGCTGTCTTTGATGGATATCTGCCTCTTTTAAACTCCCTAACCAGCATTATTGGATTTTATTATTTTTTAATTGAGTCATCTAGAGTTCAAAATTGAATAGATTGCTTATATTACATTAGAAATTTTTTTGAAGGATTTTTGTGGTTTTTTGTTGATACTGTTGTTACCAACCAAAACCATATTTTGTTCAGTTTTCTAGTAAAATAAGCAGAAATCCCAAGCCATCTTAAGCATTGTCTTTTTCTTTTCTACTCACCTCCATGGTTTTATCTCAGCCTTGGCTCAGGATAACAGTTGAAGGTGTCTTACTTGTATCAGAGGCATAATTCTTCTGTACTTGTAGTTTCCCACAAGCATGCATACACAGTATAACAATAAAACAGGAGTCTAAATTGAAATTCCTGGACAATTTGTATGATCACCACATATCTCTGGGTCTATGATGTTGCATATGTCTTGTATTTTTTAGGACTCCTCTTTTTCTCTGTGTATAAATTAGTACGTTCCTTCAGTTTCTCCCCGAATGAAAAAAACAGCACTTAATGAACATTGAACTCTGTCAGGGTTTTTCTCAACTCACGCATCATCTACGGCTTTGAAAATCTGGACACAACTTCATTTTGCCCTCAGTCTAGCTATGTTTCAACTAAGCATCAGTTTTGTTTTGTCATGCAAGAAACTGGTGCACAAAGGAATATAATTTGGCATTGTTATGACCTAGAAGTGTATTTATTAGCCTTGTTAGCTGACTGGTTTTTTATATAGATGCCCTGAGATGCTATCCCTTTTCTTAACTGTTGAAATAAAAAATAAAAATATTAGGCATTTGGAAATGAGAAACCCTTAAAACTCCCCAACTGCAGCAGCTATTCACAGCGTCACCAGTAATATTGCTAAGGATTGCAAACTATGATTCCCAATATGAAATGACAAGCACTTTGTGTCCCCTAAGATGAATCAGCACAACTGTGACAGATATTCACCAGCTGGAGGACATGATTTTGACATGTATCTGTTGAAGAAAGAGGAATGTGAAGTTTTTACTAGTTTGATATTAGTGAATGTGAAGAGCTGAAACAGTTTGCTGAGAAACTTTAAAATTTGACATCTTATAATTTGTTTTAATTGTTAATTTTTTTCAGATTCAAGGTCATTAAAAATTATCATTCAGACATTAATTTATTCCCATAGAATAACATATGTAATTAAAATCCAATCCTTTTTTGGTAAGAGAATTTAGCAAGGCCAAAAATAGTTTTGTTTGATGCTATGTAGTATTTAATTAAATGAGACAACAATTATGTTAAAAATAATAGTAATAAAAGCAATAACCCTTAGTGTCTCATGGCAAATACCTTCAGTAAAGTAGGTGAAAGAGCAATATGGAATTCTTTGGACACAGAAAATGTACATATAAAATAAAAACTGTTTTGGAGTCTGGAGTAATTTGGCCCAAAGTCTTAAGTGCCTTAATGACAATTTCCCTTTAATTACTAGCGGAGACAGGATTTTCAGCATCCTTTTGCTTTTGCAAAGTGTCCCTTGGCTCTACAAGTCCTTTGAAGTAGGGCAGTTCTGTACCACTGTGATGAAAGCTGCTGTATCAAATGGAAGTACCTACCTTTCTAAGGAGAAATCCAAAATCTTGGAAAGCAATTTCCTCCTGCAAGATCAGCATTCCTTCAGAAACAATTTGCATTGTTTAGTGTTGCTTGAATTGAACAAATGAATCTTGCTCACAGTTTGGCCATGACTAATAGATATCTCATTCTGTCTCAATGTTGTATGAATTTCCCAACTTGTGTTATTCTGTCTAGTTTATGAACTTGGTACGTTTTATAATCAGCATTAATTTTCTGTAGTACAAAATCAGTACAATAAATTGAGAATCCTGGAACCAAGTTATGGTGCCCTTTGAGCCTTGGTGTGTGATAGAATATGATTTAATTCAGCATTTAAATGGGCAGCTGTTCTTACAATGCCATAGCTAACCATATAAACACCCTAGAATAGTTATAAGATAATGTGTCTGCAAAAGTCTAAGGTGGACTGTTTTAAATTAAACATATGCTACTGATGTTTAAATATGTTTTCTCTTTGCAAATGTATGCACAAAGATAGCTAAGGTGCCTTAAATTTTAAATAATAACTTATGATGCTCTAGCTTGACTGCATTTCATCAAATGCTAATACCCTTATTCATACTGAAGGGCACAAGTGTCAGCATTATTTGTTATTGAAATGGAAGTACTTGCCACAAACCCTAATATGAAGTGACCAAGCTCCCTGTATTCTGCCCAAGTTTAGGAGAAAATTCCATTTCCTCAAATGTTGCCTTTTTAGAGCTTTTAAAATTATTTTTATAAGAATGGATTCAGGGAATATTATCTTTTATCAACTGGTAACTTCAGTGAAAGTTAGATACTAATTTATAGCTAGACTTACCTAGTAGATTTGTACTAAAGAACATATGAAAGGCACTATCTTTAGTGTACTACTAGTATAAAGATATCTAATACAATTATGTTCAGTGCACAATAATTTGTTCTCATTTACAATTTTATGACCTAACAAATTTTTTATTGTGCTTCATAAATTAAGGGTAAATATAATGCATTGCAATGACTGAAAAAGTAAAAAGACATTTTCCACTGATTCTTTACATACCTCTGCATCTGCCTTTTGATTGTTCAACAAGCTGTCTTAACAAATAACTCTGAAGAACATATAAAGTGCTCTGTGAATGCTGGGAGATGATGTCTGTACTAACTCTCTGTCATTTTAATACCAGATGATCTGCTTCACTTGGATAGCAAATAAAAAACACAGGACTTTAGTCCAGGCCAAGGTTTTATCTTTCAATTGTGTCTACATTCAAAATGTATTAAACTCACTTACCTAAATTATGTTTGAGGGAGTTATCAATCCAATCTCTTGAAATCTCTTTTCTGTCAAGATTGGTTGTTAAATGCAATGTTTTAATTTCTTTTACTTGCTGCACTAAAAATGTAACACATAAAACCTGGAATGAATACTGAAATATAACTCTGATTTGTATTTTACCATTCAGAGAATCATAAGGTAAATTCTGCCCTAGGTCGAAGCAAGGATTCATTTGAGCTGATATGATGTCTCTGGCAGGTATAGACATATCCCTGGTGCACATGCATCCCTTGGTGCACTTTTCAAGATACTGGCAAGCAGTGATTTAAGCTGGAGGTTTCCTGGGTTACTGTACTTAACACTCCCAGTGGATCTGTCCTAGGGCATTTGATTAATGTCTTCTGAATCTACTTATAGAGTTAGTCCTCACTATTTCCTGCAGCAATGGGTTCCTCTGTTAAAAGGTGTTGTGTGCTGAATCAGCACACTACTGATTTATTCAAAGGTATGCAGATATTTTCTGTCTGACACCCACTACTTTATTCAGGTAATTGTACCTGACTTTTCTGGGGACTGCCAATTAAATTGGCATTTCAAGGAACTTGTGACAGTCACCCTGTCTCTTTCCTGAGTGGCAGTTCTTTAGAACTCCTAACTGCATACACATGGTTAGTCTTTTTTTGGTTGGTTGGTTGGTTGGGGTTTTTTTCCCACATGTTTCTGTCATGGTTTAGGGTCAGAGCATTCTCTTAGACCTCATAATAGATGCTCTCTGTTAAACCCCTCCGTCCCCCAAGGGAAAGAGAAAGGGAATAAGGGAGAGAGACTTAGTGATTAGAAAAGGAAACTAGAGCAGCTTTAATGAAAATAATAATAATGGAATGTATACGATATATACAAAACCAGTATTGAACCCAACGCCCCTGTTGGTAATTATACCACCATCACCACTGATGCTGTGGAGCAAGTACCAGGAGAGTGCCAGACTGGGCCCAGCAGCAGACAGAAGCTGTGTTCAGGAGCTGAATTCTGGTACTGGACTCAGGAACATACAGATCGGGATTGAAGGCAGAACGGACAGAGTCCTCCTCAGATGCTCCAAAGAAGAAACCAGAAGGGGACCCGAGCCAAGCTAAGCAAAGCCAGCAAAGTGGGCCAAGATGGCAAAGAGAGGTATGAGACCCTCGTGATCCCTCCACTTTATACCGAATATGAAGTATATGGGACAGAATACCTGGTTGGTCAGTTTGGGGTCACCTGTCCTGTCTGCTCCTTCCTGCAGGTGCAGCCTTTCACTTTCTGCACCCTCAAATGTGGTACACAGGATCCAGCATTGGCCTTGGTCTGCACACCAATCCTTGGTAGTAACTCTAAACATGGGCTGTCATCACTGCTAGAAGCAGACACTGTCTGTGAAAACAGGCTGCTAAGTTCAGAAAGTGCAGTTAGTTAGAATAACTGAGCTGAAAAGTAAAATCACTGAGCAGAATTGTTCTATTCTCACTCAAACCAGGACAGTTTCCCTATACAAAAAGAGTTTAATTTTATCACCTAGTCATTGTGTAATGTGAGATGTTCTGTAGTACCTCTGGGTGAAATTTGCTTTTGAATGTCTTGAACTGTCAGCTGCAGATTTTTTTCACCTTTCTTAGATAGTTGATGAATTCTTTTAAACACTATGGGTGTCAGCAAGAGAAATTATGAGCTATCCTGGTAACCACCATCCATTGTGAAGGCTGATTGTTTTCTGTTGTTTGACCAATTTTAAATCCCTGAAGCATGCCTTTGCATTACACCACATGTGACTTCTTTTAACACTTTCTGGTGAGGGACTTAATCAAAAGCATTTTTGCACTTTACTACATGATAAATTTTGTCCTTTCCCATCATGCTTTGCATTTTATTGAAAGGAACTCTGGTAGACCAATGAGACAGACTTGCACTTTATTTAAAATAAAACAAACAAACAAACAAAAACAAAACCAAAAACAACAAAGAAACAAACAAATTTTATTCTTTCCTATTATATTACATTTGTCCTTAAAGGTGTTAATTTAATTATAATTAATTTATAATAGAAGTATATATACACATAAGTATTTGTATAATACATGTATTTTAATAACAATGTTTTGGTATGAAGGTGAGAATTCCTGATCTGATGGAAAAAAATAGCTGGTCACCTGGTCTCAAAGGGGTTATCAATGGCATCAAGTCCATCCAGGGGCTGATTACCGTGGTGTCCCTCGTGTCAGTATGGAGATATTACTGGAAAATATACTGCAGCCTGGGAAGAAATAGAACTTGGGGGAACAGGAAGAGGAGTCAAACTCTTACCAAAAGGTACACAGAGTGAGAGACAACAACCAAAAGTTACAATCTGAGAAAAGCTGATTGAGTGTTAGGAAATTAAATTTCAAAGCAAGGGTGATCTAACACTTGAACAGGTTGCACAGACAGGCTCTGGAGTGGTCAACATGCTCTAAGCTGGCCTGGCTTTGAGCAGGGTTTTGGTCTAGAAGGTCTCTAGAGGCTGCTTCCAAAATAAATTATGATTCTTTATCCCCATGAAGGGAACTTGTAGTGTGGGAGCTTCCTTTCCTGCTTTCTTTTGTAGCAGATTTCTGTACAAATAGCAGGTTGAGCACTCTGTTCTGGTTTTATCTTCTTTGCATTCTACTTTTGGTTTCTGATATGTTTACTGACTCTGGTCAAATTTTGCTTTCCAATGTTACCCTGAAAATATTTATATCTCTGAAAAGTTACATCACAAAAAGTTTTTAACTTTCTTTATTGTCTTTTGACATTACAGCTTAATCAAGTCTGAAGCTTTTTTAAAAAAAGAATCTTTAATCGCAAATGATTTCTACTTTCAGAAAGCTTTTTCAACTGTTTTCTTCTATTCTTTAACGAGTTTGGGGTTTTGAGACACAGAATTGTTTTTTACAGGTGACCTATATTTAAAATAACCTGTATTTTATACAGGTTTCCCACACAGTCCTCATACCACCCCTCATACCACCTGAAACTGTTATTTCTTATTAGTACTTTACTTTTTCTGGTTTTGTTGGTTTTGTTAAATATTATTGCCAAATAACAGCAAAATAGAGCTCTTTTCATGGATGAGGGGAGATGGTAAATTTTATAATGAGGCTGATTTTGAATATGGTATGGTCTCATTGGTAGTAGCCTCTAAAACTAGATTTTAGGCCTAATCCAAGATGCAGAAATAATTAATTTTTTTTCAGTGCATTGGGGAGAAGGCAGACCATGGAGAGAGGGAGAGAGATCAGACATCTTTGAACATTTTTTTTTAAAAGAAGCAATCTCATCTGATCCCTAAAAATGCATGCTTTGCATCCATCACCTAATGTGGTATTTGCTTAGTCTACACAGACATATATGAAGCTTTGCCCTAGTACTGTTTATTGCCCTTCTAATCTCTCTTAAGTTTTTATAGTTATTCAGCCCTGAAAGAATGGTCACCCGTATGTGATACTGAGTTTTATTGAGATGGAAAGTCAACTTTTCATCTCATCATCCTTGAAACAATTGTCTTTCTCATAGGCTAACTCAGAGCCATGGTGTTTTTTATTTTAAACAAATCAATTCCAGACTTCAATGAATTAACAGTGTGGAAAACAGAATTGTATGGACTCCTGCAATTCACTTTAATATACAGTTTCATTATGAGATCAAGAACACAGCAAGTGTGCATTAGATAGCTTTGGATTTCAGAAAGTGAGGTAGGAAATAGTGCCTTAATACTTTCCAATAGGATCCCTATTTAATTTACATTTCTAATGACAGTGTTTTGTCTTAGTTGGCATCAGTTAAAAGGGGCCAAAACCAGGTGAAACAATGAGAACACTTCACCACTAATTTATTGGTATTAAACCTATAATTATGCAGTCGCTGTGTTTTCATTCTTGTGTTCAAATTTTTTATGCCCAAACTCAGAAATCTGGTAATAAATTCAGTTAATGTAGAACACAAAATAAGGAAAACAAGTCTACCATCATAAATCTGAAATTCAAGTTTCTGCTGCATTTTCAAGATGGCACATTTCTAAACTGAACAGAATATATCATAAATATGTACAAGCTCTCTTTAAATTATTTTAAGCAATTAAAATTCTGTAGTGCTGAAGTGGATACAGGGGAAAGGTTCTGAAGGATTAATGATTCAATGCCAGTGAAAAACATGAGGGTTAAAAACTGTACATGTGCTTATGTTAACTAAGTCTTTGATATAAACTCTAATATATTTATTTAATTTGCATTTAATTTGCTGTGTTGTAGAAAAGCCTTAATTTCCAAAGAAATATTCTCTATAGAGCAGGAGGGAGTGACCTGTGAAAGAGTGGAAGACTGAAAGGAAGAGACAGACTACCCCACTCTCAGCCTGATTAGCCAGTCCTTCGTAAGTGGCTAATGATTTGCAGGAACCTCAATAATTTAAGGAGGGTCATTGCTCTAGAAACCATTGAACTAGAAACCATAAACTAGAAACCATACACAGGCTGTTTCATGTTCATGATCAAACTCACCAGTCACTCTAAGTAAAGCTTGCTCTATAAGTATTTTCTACATATTAGGTGTAGACTGGGCTAGACAAAAAAAAAAGACCTTCAATGTACACAACTGAATCACAGTTCAGATGTTGCCCAAACTATCCATCCTATGATAGTACAGCAGATCTGTGGAATCCTGTGGAGCTGGGTGGCCATACAGTTTCAGACTTTTAAGAGACTGGAAGTGCATTACTGCACAGTGCTCACCAGTCATGGAAAGTGCCTCTTCCCTCCTACATCCACTAGGACTTCCCTGACGGAACAGCCTGCTCGGTCGCAAGGACACGAATGTACACTGTAAGGATAAAGACGTGCCTTCCAGTATGCTGTGCCTTGCTTTAGTTTTGAAAGTTTTGTGACAGTTTCACTGAGATTTGATCTGAAATATTTTAGAAATGAAGACATAATATGCAAAGAAGTTTTAGTGACTTCCCAGAAGGTACTTGCACAGGGTAAATAGGATACCATCCAGTGCGGCACATATTTTTCACGTATGCATTGCAGTAATGTACATGAAATCCCTCTTGTTAAGACTATGACTGTATTTGTTCCTTATCACACTCAGAAGACCCACAGTTTCCACAGATGAGGCAAAAAAAAAAAATTTAAAAAAAGTTCAAGTACCAACTGGTTTCTCTAATAAGACAATTTCAAACTGGAGAGCCTGATTTTTTCCCTCATTACTCCAATCTCACTCTGGGGTAGACTTTTTAAGTTCTGAAGAGCTATTATGGATTCACATACCAGCATATATGAAGAAAAGCTAGGCCCAGAGATTGTACTTTGCCCATGTCTGATAATATTTGAGCACTACCATCAACTAATAATATGTGCTCACAAAAAGGCTCAGGCTGCTGGGATAATAGATAATTACAGCCACAATTGTCCAAGTAGAGAAATATCCAAATCTCCTGTAGGACACTGTGAATACATTGGGACACAAGAGTACAAAATTAACTGCCTGGCTTCAATAAATATGGAAGAAAACTTCTTAAAAGTTTAGTATGTCATTAGCGTGGGATCTATTGAAGGTTTTTTTCCTTATGCTTTCTCCAAAGCACACCTATTTAAGACTCAGAACAATCCAGGGGACTGCTGCTGCAGTGTGTGGGTAGAGTTCAAAATGCAAAAGCTCTCTTAATTTCACAATGGAAGTGGAAAATAGAATTTCTGATGATTTTTCAACCATGTCGATTTCTTTAGGACAATGTATAAAGGTGAAAATATCACTTCAGCAGCTTTCGTTTTTTTTAAAACTTTTTAAATAGCCATGAAAAGAAATAATGATGGCTTCTACTTTCAAGGTGAATTGCATATAATCTTTTTGTTTTGTATTATAGCACAGATAGATCTGTTCATTATTTTAGTCTTCCTCGGGGTTTCTGAATTGATGTTTAATGTCATCAAAAGGACAGCAAAAAGAGGGACAAAAATGCAAAAAGGAGGTATAAAATCATAGAATAGAATCATTGAACATCCGGAGTCAGAAGGGACCTACAAGGATCATTGAGTCCAAGTCCTGACTCCACACGGGGCACCCTTAAAGTTAAACCATGTATCTTAGAGCACTGTCTGAATGCTTCTTGCAACACTGGAGGCCTTGGAGCCATGACCACTTCCTAGGGGAGTTATTCCCTATTGTGTTCTTGGGCCTTGCTGAAGTCAGAGTAAATGCCACTCACTGCTCTCCCTTTGTCCCCCTAGGGCTGTCACCTTCTCAAAGCAAGGATCATGTTGGTCATGGCACAACTTGTCCTTGGTGAAGCTGTGCTGAATTATCCCAGATGTCATCTTGTCCTTTATGTTCCTCCAAGTGATGTTCTCTGGCAGATGTCTTGAGAAGGACAAGAGCTTTTTCCTGGGAACCTGCTGGAAGGCTCTAGTTCAGGAGCTGCTTGCAATTCTTCCAATAAAATGTGAGAGCTCTTGCTCAGAATGGATAAGCAAGAAACCACAAAAGCTGCAAGAAACTTTGTCCTTCATACTAGCGAACAGAGCAAGGGTGCACCTCAGACTAAGCCCATCCCCACCTCCAGGCCCCAAGAACCAACCTTGATGGCCTCCATCAGGCTCCTTGAGTTGTGCACCACAGCATGAAGGATGCCAGACGCCCTCCTCCCCTCTCCTTCAGGGCTCTGTGCAGAAGAGATGGCACCTCTCCATGCTCCAGGGACAGAGCTGGGGCATGGGGAAGAAGGAGTCACACAACGCTCGGCAATCAGCAATTCTTCTATCGAGCTGCACAGGCCAGCTGGGTCTCCCTTTGCTGCCTGCAGGATCTTTGGATGCTTCATCCCATTGCAGCCACCATTGAGTGCATGGGGGTCTGCCACTTACAGGGAGACAACACAGCAGGGAGGTCTCTGAGGACCCCTGACCCTACTAGAACATAGTTGCCACCCTCTCATCCAGGGTAGCCCATGCACAGGATGAGGAGAGAGCTGGAATCCAGGGTTCATGAGGTGAGGTGGAGGGTGGTCCTAGTGTCCAAGAGACATAGAGGAGTAATCCCTAGGAGAAGTGCTTTCAGCCCTGCCCCAACCCTTCTCCTCCCACAGTAGGGCATCATTTAAGTCACAGAACACCCATCCTTACCCAGAGATGCTCAACCACATCATCCCCAACTGCAAGTGCTATACAGTCCAACCCCTCCATTATGTATGTTATGTCTCCACCTTTCCTGCCCTGCTTATGTCTCCTGAAAAGCCTATAACCATCCATCACAGTACTCCAGTCACAGGACTCTTCACATTAAATCTCACTTTTGTCAGTGATGTCATAGCTCTGGGACTCAGCAAGTGTTTCTATTTCCTCTTGTTTATTCCTCACACTGTGCATTAGTGTACAAACATTTCAGATATGCTCCAGTGTACTCAGTACATGGTGGATCAGATTGAAGGCCCACACTATACACCATCAAACGTCATCATGACAGTCTACAGCTTATCACTAGTAATCCTGAATTTATCCCTTTCCTTCTTCAAACCTAGATTAAAACTCTTTCAGACAGCCCTGCTGACTTGTAAAAAAACCCAAAACTTTTCCCTCATTGAGAAAGATGAATCCCACCAGGTCCCAGCAGGCCTAGTGTTGCATAGACTTCCCATGATTCAAAACCCTAAAATTCTGCTGGTGACACCAGGCTCAGAGACAATTATTGATAAATTGCTTTTGTCTGTTTCTTTTTACATCACTACCCACAACTAGCACGGTAAAACTAGTTCAATCGCATGTTACAAACATTTCTTTTTTTCATTTGAAGTATTTTGGTTACTGATACATGATCAGTGTTTAGAATTACTGTTAACAATGCAAAGGAAAGATTTGGAGATTAACCCTAAGTGTTGCAGAGGTTTCCATGTTACTAATGGTAAGAAAAAAAAAGGTTAAAGGCAGAAGAATTAAGACTGTCAGTGATATTCAGCTAAGAGGGAAAAACTCTCAATGAGATCAATATGTCCACTTCCAACTTGCTTGTAAGTTTCTCTTGAAAGAGAAAATCCAAAGTTCTTTCAAAGTAACTTTTCAATGTTTTAAAATAAGTTTTAAAGGAATATACAAAATCTTTACCAGAAATTGCTTATTTCAAAATAATTATCTTCTTCAAAGTTACTCTACAATAGTTATTTAACATTTTTATTAAATATAAAGATTTTTTTAAATTTAGTAACATATTTTCTACAGGAATATATATCAAAAGCATCTGATATAAAGTAATAGGGCTTAATACATAGATGAAGATGTCTTTTCTGCAAAAATATGTTGCAGAGTTATACACTGAAAATAATCAGATTAAAGTTCATTCCAAGTGCATATCATTTCTGCAGTGGTTTTTTGTTTGTTTTTGGTTTTTTGTTACACTGTTAATTCTTATTATCATGTAGTACAACAAGAGTGTGTTAGTATATTTTAGAGACAGGCATCCTGAAATGCCTGTCTGGGTAACATGTGTGACATCACACTTATATCTGTGAAACAGATGTCTCTGTGGAATGCTTGGTGGTGAGGAGGCAGTGTGCATCTCTTGAGTGGGAGCTGGCTGTGCAGAGACTGTCAGGAGTTTTTCAATCTGAAGCTGTTAGCTTCAAGTCCTATCCTCTCTATGATTTGCTGTAAGTAATTTATATAGGAATACAGTACTTTTGTACTGTCTTAGCAGATTTGTTTTGTGATGTGATAAATACCAGGACAGATTAGTCTTGAAATTATCTTTCAAGTTTGCAACAGGGAAAAATTTAATCAACTGTTGAAAAAAAATGAGGTGTTTGAAGGTGTTTGGGATATACTTAGTGTGATTTATTAATTTTCTTTCTGTATAACAAAGAAATGAAGATTTCAGCATTAACTAAAAATTATTTTTCTCCTCCACATCTTAAATTCCTTGTGCTTTCATTACAACAAAAGAACTAGGAAGTGCTTAGAGAACTTGAACTGGGATCCTACATGTAACAACACATGGCACTGTTAGAATCAGATAAATGGCTTATGGCTTTTGAGGATGCCTTTTTTACTCTTTTAGTTACCTTTGGCTGATCAGATTCTGTTCTGTATATTTCTAGATGAAGTGAACAGAGTTATCAAGAGGTAGGCTGATGCTCCTAATTCTAGGCTGTGTGGATCCATTTTCAGATGTCCATTTTTGTCCACCACCAATAGAAAGAACAGACATTAAGTCTTTTTTCTCTTTTTTTTTTTGGTCTCTGCTGTACTTTTGTCTTCTTACACAGCTGCCTGTTAATCAGTTAGTGCATGGGGCTCAATTTCAGTGAATGAGATTTTCCGTATTTTGACCTATTGTTATGCTGCCATCTTTCTAGTTATACTGATGAAAATATAACAGGACAGAGGTTGGGGAACTTATTTTAGCATTTGTTGTAAAAATCGCTACTTTTTAGTAGTATCCAGTCAAAATCTGTTTTGAAATTATCTGAGGAAAGTATTTTTCTTGAGCATGTTCTCTCAAGCTCAGCCACAATAAAATCGCAAGCACCATTGGGATGGTTGATACAAATTTCAAACATAGCTCCTCCAACATTAATAGGATTGCTGTGGAACAAACTGCTGAGAAAACAGAAGGATGTGCGTGAGTGTATCATAGAATCATAGAATGGCTTAGGCTGGAAGGGACCTTAGAGATCATCTAATCCAACCTCCCCACCATGGGCAGGGGCACCTCTCACCTAGATGCCTCTCACCTCCTTGCTCATCCAACTCAGGATGAGTCATCCAGGACTCATCCAACCTGGCCATGAACACCTTCAGGGAGGGGGCATCCACAACACCTCTGGGCAATCTTCCAGAGTCTCACCACCCTCCTACTGAAGAACTTTTTCCTAAAATCCAATCTAAACCTGTTTTCCCTCAGTTTAAAACCATTTCCCCTCATCCTATTGCTGGAACAGTCACTCTCCAGCCTTCTGTAGGATCCCTTCAGGTATTGGAAGCATTTACAAGGTCCCCCCAGAGTCTTCTCCATGCTGAACAATCCCAGCTCCCTCAGCCTATCTGTCCTGGATCAACTTTGTGGCCCTCCTCTGGACTTGTTCCAACATATCTGTATCCCTCTTATGGTGTGGACACCAGAAATGGATGCAGTATTTGAGGTGGGGTATCACAAGATCAGAATACAGGGGGAGAATCACCTCTCTTGATCTGCTGGCCACACTCCTCTTGATGCATCCTAGGATACAGTTGGCCTTCTGAGCCACATGAGTGCACTACCAGCTCATATTGAGCTTTCATCAGTCAATACTCCCAAGTCTTCTCTTCAGGGCTGCTCTCAACCCACTCTGTACCCTGTCTGTAATTGTGCATAGGACTGGCCCAGCCCAGATGCAGGACCTTGCACTGTGAATTGTTGAACCCCATGCAGTTTGCATCATCCCATTTCTCAAGCCTGTCAAGGTCTCTCTGGATGGCATCCCTTCCCTCAAGTGAGTCCACCACACAATTTGATGTCGACAGCAAACTTGCTGAGGGTGCACTCGATGCCATTGTTCATGTCACTGACAAAGATGTTGAACAGCCCTGGACCCAGACAGATCCCTGCGGAACTCCACTTGTCACTGGTCACCATCTCGACATCAAGCTGTTGATCACAACTCTTAAGTGCAACCTTCTAGCCAGTTCTTTATCCACTGTGTGGTACATCCTTCAAGTCCATGTCTCTCCATGTTACAGACAAGGATGTCATGGGGGACAGTGTCAAATTCTTTGCAGAAGTCCGGGTGTATTTTATAGCCTACAAAAGATTTTTTTTTTCATTGATGTGTTTATTCCTTTGCTAATTGAATTATATTCAGTACTAAAATTGTGACAAGTATTTTTAATATGGAGAAACATAGATCTGGCTAATATTTTTCTACTGATTTTTGTTTGTTTGTTGGGTTTTTTTTATAGTTATAAGGAAGAAGAAAGGATATTGTTTATGTCTGTAAATGTAGTTTGATTTCAGAATACCTTGACTAATTTCTAATTATTTCACATTGAGGGATGTGATCTCAGAAGAGATCCTGTGCTTCTGAGCTGCAATTTGACTCTTCATTATAAGTTAACCATTCCAGTGGTAAACTCTGATTTGATAGTTTCATTATCAGAAAGAGTCAATTTGAAAGGTACAGTAAAGCTTCCTGTTTGTAGAGGGTACCATCATAGTCTGCAAAGTTATTAAAGTCAATACCAGAAGGGAGTAATGGAAGGTTCACTTCTGGAAAGAAATAAATATTTCATGTATTGTAACAGTTTGGGTTCAACATATCTAGAAATTAAAAACTTTCTTTTATACATTTATACATTATATATATATCACTTATAGCAATCAGAACTTGAAAGTGAGGTATCGTGAATTAAGTTTTCTTGTTTTCTTCACTGCTATTTATAAAGGTATATTCTCACATGTGAGTAGGTTTATTTTATAATGAATACATTAAGGACTAAGAATATACTATTTCATTTTAGCTGGTTAGTTTTTAGGCCTTCTTTTTAAAAGAAGTAATTTTTTTCCTGTAATGTAATTTTTTTATGCCCCAAACTCTGAGCTGGAATTTTATTTGTAGATTCAGCATATCCTGTGGGTGCATTTTATAAAATATTTATTTTCATTCCTTCAAGAAAGCTCTGATGTAGATTTGATGATGCATGTGTTTGTTCAGCAGTTTGGACTTTTACTTGAATTTTCAGAAGCTGCTTCTAGAACGGACTCATTTTTATAGATTTGCAATCCATGTTGCTGTAGATTAACCCAGGATCCCCATTAATTTGGTGTCACAGTTGGACAAATGTAGTTCATATCATTAGCTGTACCCCATAAACTGTTTGTGTGACTGCAAGTGATGTGTGTGAACTGCATATTCATACACTGGATATCTGAGCAATAAATCTTTGATATAAGACTCAGCAAGTGTTGTACATCTATGATACATCTGGAGATAGAGGTCTGATGTTCCCTTTTTAATCTTCCCAGAATTCCCAACTGCTTGCTCACAAGTAATGCAGGTACTACAGTATGGAGTATGAATCTTGGGCTTGGAATTGTATTTTCACTTATATCTATTCCTCATAACCCAAATTCAAACTATTTCACTTACAAAGGTTACATGAATGGATTCTCAGCATCAGATGAGTTGATAGGTGGTAACAAAGGACTAACTGAAGATACATAGATTGACAATCTTAGTTAAGACTGAAAAAAAAAAAAAAAGAAAAATAATTCGGTGAAATTATATTCCAGCATTAAAGAATAAAAGGACTAGTCACCTGAAACTGAGTTCTTACTAAAGAAGAAAACCCAACAGATATTCCAGTCCCATATTGATTTCAACACCAAAAAAAGAGGCAATCAAAAAAAAAAAAAAAAAAAAACCACCAAAAACCCAAGATATACTTTAAGCTTCTTTCAAAAATTATTTTTCCTGTAAATGCTCTAGTCATGTGACATATATAATAAATTATAATGTCAACTGTTCCACTCAGCTATTAAACTGAGCATGACAGAGATTATAAATTTTTATATAGTCTATTATAGCTGTTGTCTTTCATAAAACAATAGGAAATCCTGTCTGGTAGGTATCCGTTGATACCATGAACTGATTCTGAAATACTGTAGCATTTACAAGTGTTGCAAGACCTTACACACACAAAAAAAGAAAAAACTCCCAGAAAGACAGGAAAAACTAGTGTGATCTGTTTACTATCTGGTTAAAAATAAGAGATGTGATTAGGAATGAAAGAAGTTGTGCGGTACCCTTGCTATCATCAAAATTTCCTATTCCAACCTATTTAATATATTCAGATTGCATGAGAGGAAATGAGGAAGAGTAGAAGCTTGTTTGGAATGTGCTTATCATGATTTGAGCATTTAAGAGGAAATACAAAACAACAACAGAAGGACAGTAAGGCTGGAGAACTTTTAGGAGGAATCATCAGCCATTTTAGGAAGTTTTAGTGGGATTTCAGGGAATAGACAAGGAATCTGGACAGATATATCATGAAAAAAATCACTTAATGGCTAGAATCATGACACAGAGTAAAACAGCTGTATGTTCTTCTTCAATCCTAGCAGGAACAGATCATCATGTTCATGTATGGGTCCAAAGACAGAGGAAAAGGACACACTAAGAGTGTGCAAAGTTTGCTCAATGGGATGGAGGAGAGGGAAGAGGATGGGGAGAGACACAAATTATCCAAAGGGATATTCCATAATACATGACATCATGCTCAGCAATAAATGATGTTAAGAAGGAGAGAGAATGAGGTGAAGGTTTTGTCTTCCAACGTGTCCATTGCTCAAAGGCTGGCTGGGCATCAGTTTGATTGTGGAAAGGGGTTTGCCTTTGCATCTCTCTCCCCCCCATCTTTCTTTCACATTTTAAGCTACCTTTGGCCCACGTGATTTTGTTTTGTTTTGTTTTTTCCTTTTCTCATTTTTTCTCCCCCGTCTTGCTGGAAGCAACAGGGTAGTGCGCAAGTGATTGTGTGGGTGCCTGGTTACTGACGGGGGTCAACTCATCACAATATCATGAAGTTATTTAACACTATATGAATGTGCACTATAGCTGACTTTATAGTTAAATACATATCTATTATATATAATCTTAATATATATATATTAAGGTAAAGACAGTATTCATGCCAAAGATATAAGTCAGGACTTCCAACTGTTGGATTTTAATTTATTCTGTAACAGATCCTATCTATTCTCTTCATTTATGTATCTTAATTAAAATCAGCTTCTAGAATGGAGTTAACATACCTTAAGACATATTAAGAAAAAGAAGATTTTATAGAAATTTTTAGCATGACTGGAGTAATTCAAATTTTGTCCCATCTGGGAAATAATACTTTTTTTCCCCTCTTTTTCTCCAGTATGAGCACTTTTCTGCTTTCTTCCTTCAATAAGGCTAAACTCCATGGATTCCAATAGAAAAAGCTCCTACTGACTTAATTTTTTTAAAGTACAGTAACAAGTCATGAAGTATAGCCTTAGCGGTGTTATAGAGATACTGTTCTAAAGAAGGTCTATTAGGACAGATTTTCCAAGGTACAGTCTTGTACGAGAATTACTAGAAATATCTAGGTCTATTACAAATAATTTACCTGAATGTTTGAATTTATGACTTAATACATTTGCATGTCTCTGTCCAAAGAAGAGATTGCATTTTAGTAATTTGCAATACATCAAACAGTTATTCCTTTATGGTCCTGTCTCTCCTGCTTTAGAAGTAACACATCAGTGAATTTCTGTCAATGTCTTCTTCAAAATGTCACCAAGGAATGTAGACTTTGAACCAGTGTAAGAAATAACAGAGAATATCTAATTGTTTTATTATCCATTAAAACAAAGTTACTTATCTTTCCCTTGGTACTTTTAGGGTGTAAATAATTCTCCCTCTCTCTGTGACTGTATTTTTGCCAGTCCAAAGTACTTACCTAAAAAAATGATATTTTAACAGAGCATAGTATATGACAGAACCTTTTTGGTCTTGTGCACTTGTATTAATGCATCGAACTTATATAACAGATATCAGGTGTTCAACTATCTTTCCATGATTTCTGAGGTTTTTTTGAACCCAAGAGTATTGTGTTATCTGGCATACATACAGTTCAAAGATAAAAAGTTCCTGTTTTCCTTAAAGATTATATAATTAAGTGATAATTATTCTCTTTTCATCCACAGTTCCAAGCAGCCTTTGCAAACATTAAACAGCCTGGGAAAGTAATTAAACATTCTCTAATCCCTAATCTTGTCAATTTGTGTAGTAAGAGATGTGGAAGGCTCAATAACAAAGGAGGAAATAATCCCTTATTTTATTACAAATTTTAAATAGCCAAAGCATTTACAAAACAAAGCTCCAAAGTCACCTGTAAGTTTATAGAGGGCTAAGTGTTAGCTTACAAAAACAGTGCATTCACATGAGCTGAAAGTCTTCTAAATTAATTCTTCCTGTTATGTTTATGTGGTCCATTTCTAGTCAACAGCAAATAAAAATACTTATAATTTTTTTTCTTTTTTTTTTCACAGTACACATTGAAAACTCTTACCAAAAGTTTCTGTGCTGACAGAGGATCTTTTGATTCTTCTACAGCTATAGGAAAAATGTTATCTTTCCTTTTTTATTTTGCCTTGCTTATGCCTTCAACTCAAGATAGTTACATTAATGTTACGGGGAGAAATAAAAAAAAGAAGACAAACCACAGTTAACTTTACAGTGTTGTGGGAACATTTGGCATTTTAACTATTTTAATATATTTTAAAGCCTTCCTAAGCCAGAGTTTTCAAGATGAGCTCTGGTAATTTCATCAGCTACAAGAAGGACATGGCCTGGACAACAAAGCGCACATGCAGTCACTTAAAAAACATTTGGTAAAATTACTAAGAAAAACACCTGTTATAATACATTCATCTTCTAAGTGTCTTTAAGGAATAAAGCTGTATGAATAATGAACAAGAGAGACTGAGTATACGTTACAGTGCCACATCTCAATTGCATTCATCGCTATGTTCAGTTTGCTGGGGCATATTCTGCAAGCAGTTAAGTAGCTAGTTAAGAAATCTTCAAAAGCAGAAACAGCATTAAACTAAACTGCAAGCATTATTACATACATGGTCTACTTGACTCTTAAGGTATTCCAGTTTTACACTGATTTTAAATGTGAACCAATGCAAATTTCTGAGTCTCTTAAATCATAGTGTTTCCCTAACAAACAGTTTATATTAATCTCTCAACTCACAGGCTGGAATTGCTGGATTTAGGCACCTGAAGTGCTGAAGTTAAGAAGCTTCTGCACTGGTATTCACAGACCCACATTCAGAGACTGATGAGGAAAGATTTTAGCAGCCTCTCACTTGCCTCTGCAGAGGACAGAGGTAGATGAAGCCCAGCAGGGCTCACCTGGCACTCTGGGATTTGGATATCTGTTATTAACCAGCTGCATAGGTTCACTTGCAATGAGGGGAAATCAGCAGTCATCCCTGAATGTACATACCACTTGGTGGAACAGGGGAAATATGGGGCCTGCATTTCTTAATGGACTATAGCTGGAACAGGCAACCAGGTTAGGTCTGGTGCCTGGTTTGGTGTCCACCTACAGGTAGCTGGAGTCTGTATGAAGACCTGCAGGCCCCTCCTGCTAATTATGCTACAACAGTGTCCTAGTGCAGTGCCAGTGCATTGTTTCCTTGCTCTCTATTTAAAAGAACAGTAATTTACTGGAAAATATATTCCTGAATATTACTGTAATAACCCTCTTGTGTCTCTTATATCACTGGCTGCAATCAAAAGGGCAGATCTTGAGCTACTGTAAATCACACTAGCTCCATTGATTTCAGCATAGCTATATTGATTTACTGCTGCAGAGGATCTGGTCTGAAATATTTCTGTGGTATTGTGTGCGTTTAGACTTAGAAGATTTAGAGGTTGTATAATAAAGCTAAAGAGCCTTGGTGCAACCATTCTCAGTGGCCAATGTATTTCTTTGACTTAGAGAGTATATAAACAATTAACTTTATCAGCCCTAGTGGTATAAAGCAAGAAAATTAATAGCTGGGATAGTGCATTGATGCTAGCTGCTATGAAACATCTTAATGCTAATAGGAAAATATTTCTTCATTTTTGTGTATTATACTGACATATTCAGGATATAGGGTCATACTGCAACTGTCTGGGTGTCAGAATTGGGAGGAAAAAGACACACTTTGGTGACATGCCTTCTAATAATCTGTATTGTGTATAGCTTTTTACACTTCAGATTAAATGCTTTTAATGGTAATTAGCAAAGTTATTTTTGAAAAAAAAAAAAAAAAAGCCGAATGCAGTAGGAGGAATGAAACTTTGAAGTGTTGATAACTGGTTCACTAAAAATTTTCAAAGGTCATTTCAAGTGCTGTAACAAATTCTTCTTAAAAGCTTGTTTGAGTGTATCCTTTTCTCTTTCTGTGCATATGGGATAGAATGATAGTCATTGTAGGGAAAAGTGGTGCACCAGAGTATTTTATCAGTACTTTAAAGCAATTGGAGTGCAGATGAGAAGGTGTTAGTCATAGCTGCCTAAAGCCACAGGTAGGTATCTTGTGAAAATGACTTAATATTAGATATATCAAATAGTTTCAATTTCCATTGGCTTTGCTTGGGTAAGAGCTGAATAATTTTTATATGTATGTATGTAGGGTGGAGAGACAAGAAAAGCTCAGCCAATGTAAAACACTGCCTGCTGAGCAAGTGGTATCAACTTACACCCTGCCCTTCCCTTCCTGATCCTGGCCAAATGCTCTTCTTGCCTTTCACCTTTTCTTATGGTTCCTTTACGCTTCTGGAGTACTTAATATGCATAACAGTTCAGCTCTCTAAGGTGACAGAAAATTCGGTGAGTGGGAAGAGGAGAGCAAATAGTTTTCTTTTGGCTTAGTCAAGGTGTCAGAAGAATGGCAAAAGTAGTTAAAATGTGTGGGAGAAGGTGACAAAGCTGGGAAGAGAGACAAGGCCAACCTTTTTTAGAAGAAATTAATTGCCAAATAAGCTTAGGGGTTTCGTTTTATCTAAATCTGACATGTTTATGCAGTATATACTAAGTGTCCTAGACTGGACACTGAAAAAGCACTATAATTTTGTGTGTCTGAATGAGTATGCACACATTTAAATACTTAATAATGTTCCCGTTGGCTTAGAATATATTCATAGTTGCAGAAATATATTCAAAATAATTATCACTAGAAAAATAGATTGTCAGAACTGGAATTTATGTTGTTACGTATCTTGTGTTTCATAGGAGCATAGGAAACATTTGTAAGTAAGCATATGATATGATCGTGGGTCAATGATGTTTCTTGCCCAGTGTTGTAATACAGTTGTTCAAACAGCAAGTATTCATTGTTTTCTTATGTTCATTCACTGTTTTCTTATGTTCATAGAAATTTGGAACTCGAGTAGTTCATTTTAACTTCAGCATTGCTATCTTGAAAGTGAACAAGTCTTGTGTTTTATTACCTGAAATGATCTCTACTGATCCCACTTACTCATTAGAATTCAACTTCCTTTCTTCTGAAATTTAACTACCCTAGATTGTCTTACTGTACAAAGCATGTCATCAAAGATAGCTAGCTATCTGTTGGAGGGAGGACAAAGAAGAAAATACAAAATTAATCTGAATGTGAGGAGAAAAAGCAGAAATTTGCTAGGTCATAAGCTAATCCCTGACAAAATATAAAAGAAAATTACAATGCGTGTTCTCAGAACATTATACCTCTGAAGCAATGAACTATTGAAATGGATGAGAAAAGTCAGATAATCTTGCCCTCAAGCTAGAAAAAATAACCATAGCTTCCATGATACTCAGGCTATTGTCTGTGTTGTCATGTTGTTATTTTGACTGTAGCATGAGTGAAAATTCAGATACAGTAGTTTGTTGTTTTTTTATTTATTAGAATGATGTCTGGTTGCTAATGTTGAATAATGTTCTTATGAAATGTGAATAGCAATGAGTGTTTTTCTGGATGATGTTTATGTAAAAATGATATAATGACTGATGTCTTAATTTAAAGATCTTAGGATCTGGATAAAGAGTGCGATATCTTCTGTCCTGTGAATGGAATTTTAGTTGCAGATGTGCCATCACAATGTGCAGTAAGCAACGTAAGGGCAATGAATGAGCTATAGCTGACCACAAAGGTGCAATACAGTACAGTGAAATAATGAGTTAGAACAGAACAGAACTGGGTTTCTATTTTATGAGATATTATGCAATTTCAAATATATTTTATACTGTTTTTCTAAAAGAGAACAAAAGAAAAATGTAGGAAAAAAGTCTGAATTTCTTTGTGTTAATAAAAGCAACTCTGATAAAACTAAAATATCTCTTTCTAATGTGGGCCTTCATGTTTTTGTCTTTATTTTGATATAAGTATATATTTATAAGTGTGTGCATATATGCAAGTATGTATATTTTAAAAATACTTGTTTTCTGAAAAAAAAAAGGTCTTTCAGCTTCAGAAATCAAAATGCTTCTTTGTGGAGGGTAAGTCAAATGATTCAAATTTGTCAATTGAATTGTAATACAATTTGGAAAATTGATTAATGGTTCGATTTTGCTCAAAAAATTTGTTAGTAAAAATGGGACTCTGACTGTTTTGCATAATGGTAAGCTGAAGAAAAGAAATGCACTAATCATGGGAGAAGGCTTTCCCTTATTTTTCCCTCTTGCTGACTTCCTAATTGCCTTCGTATGGTGGGTGACAGAACCTGGTATAAAGATGATAACATGCAGAAATTTACAAGGTAGCTTGTTAAATTTTAAAACTGTATTGTTCTGATTTCCTGAGTTACACATTCATCTGAAGCAAAGTTAATACCACTAGTTTTGCTTTTCAGTGACTCTTTCATACCATACTTTGGGCCAATATCACTCCATGGACAAGGCCACTCACACAGCTCCATGGATCCACAAAATATAGAAGACCTGTTGGTAATTATGCAAAACTTACTGCAGCCTGGTCCAGACCAGTTCCCATCATTTCCTTGTTTGCTACTGCAGGGACATGGAAGTGAAGGAATTTGTACACCTTCCCTCAGCCCTAAACTGTTTTTCTTTGAGAGCTCTGACCATGGCACTGCAATTTTGCTGCGAGAGGGTGCTGGGCTAGCTCTTTGGTGTTTAAATCATTCTTTGTGAAGAGTGTGCATCAAATTTAGGAAGATGTTGGGTTTTTTTCTCCCCCATGTGTCATGGTTTAGGGTCAGGGAGGCTCCTTAGACCTATAACAGATGCTCTCTGTTAACTGCCCTCCCTCCCCAAAGTGGAAGAGAAAAGGAATAAGGGAGAGAGACTTGTGATTAGAAAAGGAAACTAGAACAGCTT
>JANHGN010019261.1:0-20732 GCA_024605025.1 Megaceryle maxima | reverse complement strand
CAACCCTATTCAATTGGACAATAATTTAAAATAAAAAAAAAAAAAAAAAAAAAGGCACCAGAATCATCAGAACTGTAAACCAGAGGGGGGTGGGGAAAGATGTATTATATATATATAATAATTTTAATATAAAGAGTTTTACATTAAGACTTCTAGAGTGTAAGGAGGCATTAAAACAAACCTCAGCTATAAAACCTCATGCTTTCATTAACAAGTTAATAACACAATCTTTGATGGTCTGATGGAAAATTTGTGCTTCCTTTTCCTTTGTCAAGGTAGTCCCCATCCAAAACACTTTTCTGTCCTTGGACTGATCCATGCAGGACTGAGGCCCATCTTGGGAGCCAGCCAGAGACATGACAGCTACCATCAGGGTGACTGCACTAGGGACCTCTGGAGCAAACAGTCTCCACCTTGACAGCTCTGACATGGGGCTGTGACATATTTCTCTGTGTCTGAGGCTCAGGAGGGGACCTGTCTTGCACATGCTCTCTCCCCTATCTTACAGAGGCACAGAGATTAGGGGGGATTTATCATTAATCACACACAAGAGAAAACTGAGCCAAACCATACAGGGGACAATTCACATTTCTGTGGTCTTCTAACATCCAGTAATTCCAACCTCATGACACAGCCTGTGTCTTGAATGTCTAACACAGAACAGACACAAAGTGCACTCATCCTTATTCTCCCTCTTGGGCATGTTTGAAAATAGGAAGCAAGTGTCACCACCAGCCAAACACAAATGCCAAACCACAGACACCAGCATCTCCTGTCACTATTCCTAAAGCTCCATTCCATATGGACTTCCCACTTTTTCCACAACACTATTACTGGCTTCAGTTACTTCCTGAAATCCTAAAGGGACAATGCTAAACTCAGACCAAGATTAAGGACCATTCAAGTACTCTCTGCTAGAGTAGCGACACGCTGTGTGCCCTTCCACTTATTGTCAATCTACCTTCAGCCCACAGATGACACCCCAGAAAATGCATCCCCCGAAGTCATAAGAGACAACACACTGAAAAGCTGCCAGCAGGAGCACCCAGAGCCACCCATAACCCAGTAGGTCCACCCAGAGACACAACATTGAACCAGATTTGTCTGTATCAGGGAAGCTCATTGGCTTGTTTCTTCTATCACTCTCTGCCCTGATTCAAAATATGATGAACAAGGTGTGCCCTCTCCTCTCACACTTACCTCTCCTGTAACCAAATATTTTCCATCTGGAGAAAAAGCAAGTGCTGTAATTGTTTTCCTAAAACAGAGAAAATGACACTGAGAAACATCTCCAACATGTGATTTCATTTCAATATATCATGACTGAGGAGAAGGTTGGGACGAGCTGGAAAGTAGCTAAAATCACACATAATAGCCTGATATGATGGTTTTGCTTTACCAAAGGTCTAACACTTGCTTTGGGGATTCCCTGCTGGCCAATCTCTACAGCACCCAAAAAGCTCCAAAAGTCTAGGTTCACTCTTGCGCCTTTACTCCACATGCAGGACCACGTCCCAGTCCTGACTTCAATAATGAGGTCACAGTTTTAGGTAGAGGAAAAAAAAAAAAAGTCAGATCCTATAGAGTTCTAGTAAGATCTCCTCCACATCATGCCTATTAGCAGTTCCTCATGGGACCACAACGTTTATGAGGCAGTACCTCATCAGCAATGGCACCTCACATTAGAAGGAGCTGGAGTCAAACCACCAGGCAGCCCCTCCCCAAGGCACTGAGGGGATTTAGCCTGAAGCAGTAGAAGCTCTTGCACTTCACTCAAGCCATAAAAACCTTGAATTCACCTCCCAGAGAAAGCAAATCCAGCATAAGGTTTCACTCACCTGGAACTGTTTAGAATATGGTGCTGCTTATTTTTTCTAGGGTTGAACAGCACGACAACACACCTAGATGGAGGAAACAGAAGAACAAAAAGAGTTTACATGACCATACATATAAAGAAAACCAAAGAGTTATCCTTACTGGCAGAGCAGCAAAAGTAGTCCCAAAAAGCTGTTTCATCCCCTAATCTCACAGGCTGAGCTGGGGTTAACCAGAAATCACAAAGAAAAAGAGTAGCCGAGAGAGGAATCACAAGTCTCTCCCACGTTGAGGAGTACCACACGCTAGTACCATAAATAACTGCCTTTCTAGCATTTGGAAGCCCTGAGTCTCTGACTGCTCAAGATGGACAAAAATGTTAACCATGAAAGTTTGTGCAGCAGCCCTAACGGATTACGTCTCCTGCCATAAAAGTACTGGGCACCAAACCACCATGTCTAATGCAGAGTACGGTGGTCAGAGAGAAGGAAAGAGGGGATCTTTCAGAAAAGCTCTTGTGAGAGAAAGAAGGTGGGGGGGCAAATTTCTGTGCCTGACCATAATGCTGGACAGGTCAGAAACTGCCCAGTATAGCACAAGAAGTGGCTGGCCAGATGAGGAGTGAGACATACGATGCCAAAAACTTTTAGCCCAAGGGACATATCTGAATAAACAACTTGCTCAGGGACCTTGCAGAAATCTCTCAGCAAGATGAACTGCAGAAGCAAGCAGTAGTAAACTCCTGGTAAGCAATATAATCACCTCCATTGGGAACAAAAAAGTCACTGACTGGGAGGGAAAGGAAGGAGAAAAGGCCCCACTCCTCAACTAATCTTGCTCATAGCACATTGCCTTGGTGCCTCAGCCCACCACAACCAGCCTGGAGCAGTCCCAGGTACTGGAGCTCCCTCCCTTTCACTCTCCACAAACAGGCTATACTCCTTAACTGGTGTTGTTTAGCCTGGAGAAAAGAAGGCTAAGGAGAGACCTTATCGCTCTCCACAACTACCTGAATGGAGGTTGTACTGAGATAGGGGTTGGAAAAATATCTTCACTAAAAGGGTTGTCAAGCCCTGGAACAGTCTGCCCAGGAAAGTGTTTGAGTCACCATCCCTGGGGGTATTTAAAAGATGTGTAGATGTGGTGCTGAGGGACATGGTTTAGTGGTCACCTGGCAGCGCTGGGTAAAGGGTTGGACTTGATGATCTTAAAGCTCTCTTCCAACTAAAACGATTCTATGATTCTACACACAATTTTTAAACTATTATGTAACAGCATTTGTCTCATAGCAGAGGGCAGTAGTGATCAGTAACAGAAAACACATGGTCCTTACTGCCCCCTCCCAAACATGTAACTGTTAAGTGAATAAAAGAAAGTAGAACAGCAATTGCTCTGATGACCTCATGCCCTATCTCTCGCTTCACCTCTAAAATAGAAATCTGTGGGCTTTGCCTGTCCCCCTGGCCCGTACACACTGCCAGAGCTTGGAGAGTCCTGTCTCCTTCTCCACTGCAGAGCCAGGGGAACACTGCAGGATGCCCCTGCTCCACTGCTAGCTGCCTTCACAGCACTAGGGACTTCACTCACGTCATCATCACACTAGGGCTTGCCTGTAATGCCTGCCAGGCTATAGACGTCACTCAGGGAGAAACATGCAGGACACAGAAGTAGGGGAGGAGTTGGCCTGAAGCAGCCAAGCATAAAGGCAAAGCTGAGGCATCACAGAAACCTACTGCAGCACGTCACCTACAGACCTCATCAACATTTCAAGACATGCTCATGCAAAGGACTAAGCACCCCTTGGCACCATGCTGCCAGGACAAGAGCTGCATCCTTACAGGCTCCTCTCCACATCTTCAGCAGCAGACAAAGCTAGCAGTGCTGTAGGCACAGCACAGGGTTGACAGGGACCTGTGATGTCTCTGGCATGTCCTCGCCTAGCCTAGGCAGCTGACCTTTCCCTTTAGTCCAACCAGTCTACCCTGCCAGAAGCAGTGCCAATTTTGAAATGGAAGAGGGCAGAAAGGAGCACTGATGCATCAAGACCTTGAGCTCAAGAGTCCTTGGCTGATGCTATCATGCTACCAAAGCTTTGACCTCCAAAGTACCAACCATTCACAAGATATAGAATCATAAAATCATAGAATCATTAATGTTGGAAAAGACCTTTAAAATCATCAAGTCCAACTGTCAACCCAACTTTATCATGACCACTAAACCATGTCCAGAAGTGTCACCTCTACACATTTTTCGAACACCTCCAGGGATGGTGACTCCACCACCTCCGTGGCCAGCCTGTTCCACTGCCTCATTACTCTTTCGGTATAGAAAATTTTCCTAATATCCACTCTAAACCTCTCCTGGCACAACTTAAGACGATTTCCTCTTGTCCTATCGCTAGTTACTTAGGAGAAGAGACCAACCTCACTATAATCTCCTTTCAGGTAGTTGTAGAGAGCAAGAAGGTCTCCCCTCAGCCTCCTCTTACCCACAGTAAACAATCCCAGCTCCCTTAGCAACTCCTTATTAGACATGTTCTCCAGACCCCTCACCAGCCTCATTGCCCTTCTCTGGACCCACTCCAGCACTTCAATGTTTTTCTTGTACTGCAGCACCCAAAAACCATGCAGACACCTCCCCCCACCCCACCCTTTAGACTCCTCTCCACCCATGACATTCCACCCACCCTTCACTCATGCCCTACCCTGAAGGCCAGGGCAATAAAGACACCAAACTTTCTTGATCATTAAGGCAGACAGCCATGGTTGGAGAGGTAGTCTTGTAGAAGAGCATGGAAAGTGTAAATAAGCAGTTTGTTCAGATTGGGATTAATCCTGCTGCACTTTTTACCCTGGGGAACCAATCCAGAGTGTTTCAAGTCAAAGTTATGCTATATATTTCTGAGGGATTAGTGTAAAGAAGCAGGTGGTTTGTGATCCATTAACAAGTCAGGGGAGGTTAAGCCTTGCAAATCACAAGATATGAAATAGGAAGTTAGCAGATATGAAAATCTATCTAATCCCAAACCTTCAGCTAATCAGAAAAGCAAAGCAAAACTCCATTATATGGAGTTAGATAGGGTTAATGGACCAAAATCCTGCTGAGTTATGACAGGGGTGAATTGTGCTTAAAATAAGCTTCAAAAAACCAGAAAGAATAAAGGAAAGACACAAAATCCTAGCAAAGACTTTCCTATGCAGCTCTGAAATTTCACTTTCTGCTTCGTTGTGAGGAACTCTGCAGAAAAAAGACTTCAGAGAAGCAAACACGGCCTAAAACAAAGCAGGAAAGATGCAAAATAAAAACCACAGTCTTCGAATGAGGCAAACAAACCAATCACTTCCTAGATTAGTGAACCACAAAGGTCCAGGGCTTTGCCACTATTAACTTACATGACAGAGCCTTTGGGCACTTCCAATGATGAATTTTAGCTCTGTTGTTCTCCAAAGTTGTCTGTCTGCCTGCAGGCTTCCTCTCCACTTCCCAGTCCTTGGCCCAGTCCAGAGCCCACAGTGAAGGAAAGAGCCGCTCAGTTCACACACCAAGGCAAATCAAGAGACTGCACCAAGAGCCACACGGCTTCTAGTGCCAGAGCAGCTGCCACAAACATGGGTATTTTAACTTTGTCTTAAGACAACCCCATGCTCAATTCACTGAGTTTGACCCATCATTAACAAACTCTATCTGCAGGTGGGCAAAAATAAATCACAGAATTTATATTATATTACTTGTCAGCAAGCATTGATTTATGCCACAAAAAGGTCATTTTTAACTTATAGATTCCATGAAACAAGACTGTACATTTTTATGTTCGTTTGTAAGCTAATAACTAACATAACTTGCTAATTGGTTCTGACCTTCTATGCCAATAAAGTCATTTAGCCAAGATAAATGAGTCTTCTAAACTCGTGTTCTTAAATTAGCTGCCACCCAACAAAAGCTACCCCACTGTTGTGCTGTCCCATGATGATTTTCCACCACTAGTCTCCTGTCTGCCATACACAAGGGCAATGAAGACTCCAGCCAGCTCCAAGGACACCTCATTCAGCAAGATGTCAGGCCACAAACCACCAGTCTTACAGCAGGACACAAATACTGTTGTGGGAGTCAGGAGCACCCAACTTTGAAAACTGTATCCCTCTCAAAATGCACGTGAAGGATTCTAGCACACTCCACCCTAGAGAGCACATCTCCTCAATGAGCAGAAACTAACCATTTCAATCTCTTCTGAGTGCTCAGGGCCACCTCAAGTGCCTGCTCACTTAATAGCTCAGCGTGGCCTCAGAGCAGCTCCTCCACCACACGCAGCCAGCAAGTCACTCTCCAGCAGAACCTGAAGCAGCTCCTCAAACAAGGTATCTCAGAGCCCATTAGTACTCTGGGCTCTGCTTTACCAAAGGAAACTGGTCCAGCAAAATAAAAAGAATGGAGACATTGAATGGTGAGATCATTCATCTACCTACTCCACACTGCCTCCACGTCCACTAAGGCTACCAAGCCCTCAGGAGACTCAAAGTATCTACTCCTTTCCATTTATGCAGACTTTAATCTTACAGCAGTTAAAATAATAAAAATAATTACCATGGGAAATTAATTGCTTACAAGAGCATACACCCATCTCTCCACCCTCCACCTTTGCTTGCTCCTTTTAAAGGCTGCACTCAGTATTTTACAGCCAGAGGGATAGAAAGGACACAAGGAAGGAGAGCACTGACTTTTTTATTCCTAGCTTCCAACTGTGGATGTAGACCAAGCAAAGTACTTCAAACCTGCACTTCTATAATAGTCACATCACTTCTTCCACCCACCCCACCCCTTTCCCAAGCTGAAGCTTTCAAAACAAATTCAAGTTCTCAGGACACCTTTGTCTGACGAGGCCTTTTTAAATGCTAGCACCAAACTAGCATTGCAAACTAAGATTACGTCCAAAAGCACCTCCCATGGGACCTACAGAGAGAAACACTGACCCTCGAACACACTAGCTGTTCAGAAGGTCAACATTGGTAGCATCCTCATTTCAGCACAAACCCTACCTCCTCTGCAGCTGTGGGCATGGATTGATGACCACAGCACCTTTTTAATCCACATGCATATTCTGATTTACATGACATTTATAGAAAGTATTCACTGCTGTATGGATTACTGCTGTAGAAACCATCTATCAGCCAGCTGAGATCAAGTGTTCTGTTTGTTTGGACACTGGTTTCTGCAGAGGCTGTTGGCAATGGCATACATGTTTAAAGGTATTATTTCTAGGTCTATGATGCCACTCCACAACCTTTAAGTACACCTTCCTGATGCAAGCAGTTTTTAAAAACAACTTGTCTCCCAGTTCTCCTTCTTGTGGGACATTCAGGTGACCTCAAACACAAGGGAGGGACAGAATCAGCTTTCACAACATTGTCAAAGGTTTTTGCAGACAACCTAAGCTCTCTCCATCAGAGAGCCCATTTGAGTCAGCCCACAAGAAAGCGGTGATAGGTTCCTTTCAGAGCTTTCCAAACCTCCATGAAGGCACAGCCCTATCTTATACGTGCACAACTGTGCACCATATATGCAGATAAAAATCTGGTGTTCTTTCAAAGGCGGGTGGGGAAGGAGAAGGGAGTGTCACAACAGTTTCCATTAGCTCCAGCAAGAGGGGAAAAAAAAAATATATCAAAAAGAAGCAATTTCCCTAAGCTAAATATAGGAGCAGGAATGGAGAGGAATCGGACGTCAGTAGCACATTTGCACAAAGCATCTGACTCACTAAGTCAGAAGCAGTGGATCACTTCATGCATCTCCCCCCCATTTAATTCTGCCTTTTCTCCTATTGGTTTCACTCCTCTTCTCAAAATCCTACTTCCTGGGCATTTTAGTCTTGTCATTGTCCTCATGTTTCCCTGCACATCCCTCTAGTCTCAGTTGCTTTCCCCCAGCCACCTCCTTCCTCACCCTTCTTCAGTAAGCTAATAAAAAAACAGATTTCTGCAGAAGTCAGGTTTCCTCTTTCCCTCCTCTGCAGGCCACACTCCCCTCCAAGGGGCTTGGGAAAATTAAAAGCCCGTGATAACATTACTTCCCAAGTTATCCATCAACTCAGCATTGCCCTATCTTCTGGGACACAACTGGAATTAGAGTTCATGGATCAAGTCCCCCTCAGTTCAAGTCCTCCTCTCCTAAATGCATGCAGCCTATTCTACAAAGAGGATGCTGTATGGAGGAAAGAAAACTCCATCAAGACACCAAAACAAATGTTGGCTTTCTTTTTTTTTTTTCCCCCCCCCACAACATATTCTTTTCATGCTGCTGCAAGAATAAATGAAAAGAGCAAACAATCCCATCCCTTCAAAATCAGTCGATTTCCAATTTTTGGCTTATATTCTGCTCTCTTCCTCCCACCCAAAGCTATTCAAATGAGAGCACAAGAGCTTCCTACGCACTAAATGTATGAAAAAGAAAAAAGACATTGATAAGAACAAAATCTTTTTTACCCTGCACTGGTTGCCAAGGGAAGCTTGATCAGAGTGAAGCAGTGTCTACAAAAGCCAGTGTTAATATTCTCTGTGGCAAATCTTCCTGCCAAAAAGCTTCTTTCATTCACAGCCAGTACTGGGAGTGGGTTAATAGCAATGAGAGAGGATGTGCACGCCGACTATGTAACTGAATAGGTATTTTCATGCAAGATATATTAATTAAATGCATGCTGAGAAGAAAGATTTGTTGAGAGAGTAAGATTTGAGTGTTGCTGCCTGAGCAGAAAAGCATTTGGACCAGGCACCACACCATGGCCAAGAAGACTGGAAGGGTGGGAGTCCAAGAGCTGCAGCTATGTTCACACTTCAGGAACTAGCACAGGCTAACGAAAAGCTGCAAATGCTGAACAAGAAACCCTCTGTGAAAAAGAAAGCAACCGATACATTTAGAGTGTCACTAGGCTAATAGAGCAGGAATTTCTGATTGCCAACCAGGGACACATTTGTTCTGTTTAAAAGGCTGTGTGGCACCCCAAAACCTGCAGGAGTGGGAGCTCAAATGCACCACAAAACAAACTCTGCTCTACAAAACATAAGAATGGCTGCACCAGGCCAAACTGAAGTCCAGTATCTTGCCTCCAAAAGCCCAGGCGGAGGGAAAAAACGAGGGGAAAAAAAAAAAAAAAGGCAGATTTTAAAGATATCTATCCAGACAACTCTCCCATCCTCCAGAAATCTGACATTCAGAGATATCTTAAACCAGTGGGCACCCGCACACAAGAGGGAGAGCAGCCCAGTAAGTTGAATCTATAAGGCAGAGTAGAACTGACAAGGAGGACTTGTGAGGTAATCCCAAAGGGACAGCAGCACCCTCTGCTGCCCCCACCATTTCAGCCTATTGAATTCACATTGCCTGTTGCACTGACCGACAGGGAAGATGTTTCCAGTATGAGGGAACACAAGAGGAAGGAGACAAACAGCCTCTCTCTCTCTCTGCCCACTGTCACTTGCTTTGCATAACCACAGGACAGTGCTGATTACTCTCAGCTGAGGTACAGTAACAGCAGTGACAGCTCCCTTCCCATTCAACCTTCAATGGACCGAGACAGAAGAGCCAACCATGCAAGAGAATAAATACTACACCCCCAAATATGGGACCCTCAAAATGCCCACCTCCACAGACACAGAAAACCCACCAGTGCTTATGTGATCTGGTGACATGCAGAAAAACAGGCGACTGCTCTCCCCATCACCTCAGAAGGATGCTGCCATCCTCACAGCCTGATGCTGCCTGCCTCATTTGTGCCCACCTACATGTACAGGCTTTGTCGCAGATGAGGGGACAGGGCCCAAGAAGCTCCTCCGCAGCTCCTGCCCTTCACACAGCCAACACAAACTCCTGCAGTGCATGGCCAACAGCTTCCACCAGCAGCTCTCAACAGCCCCTTTACACCTGCCAGATTATGTCTTTAATACAACCAGCCACATATACAACCTCAAACTGCAGATGGCAGAGAACAGATGCACAGATCTGAAAATACTTCCAAAGCACTTTAAAATGTCTTCCAAAACTCACCTGTCATGGTTTAGGGTCAGAGCAGCCCACTAGACCTATAACAGAGGCTCTCTGTTAATTCCCCTCCTCCACCTCCCCAAAGGGAAAGAGAAAGGGAATAAGGGAGAGAGACAGTGATTAGAAAAGGAAACTAGAACAGCTTTAATGAAAATTAAAATAATAACAATAAAAATGGAATATATAAAAATATACACAAAATCAGTATCAAACCCAACCCCCCCAATGGTGATTACATTGCCATCACCACTGGTGCTGTGGAGCAGGCACCGGTAAAGTCTCAGACTGGGCCCTGTGTCAGAGGGGAGCTTTGTTCATGAGCTGGATTCTGGTAATGGATTCAGGAACACACAGATCGGGATCAAAGGCAGAACAGACAGAGTCCCCCTCAGGTGCTGGCCATTGAAGAAGCGAGCAAGAAACTGGAAGAGCCAAACCAAGTAAAGCAGGTCAACCCTTGTGATCCCTCAACTTTATACTGATTATGATGTACATGGGATGGAATTCCTCATTGGTCAGTTTGGGGTCACCTGTCCTGGCTGCTACTCCCTGCAGGTGCAGCCTTTTACTTTTCTGTGCCCCCAACATGGTACACAAGATCCAGCAGTGGCCTTGGTCTGCACACCAGTCCTTGGTAGTAACTCGAAACATGGGGGTTATCACTGCTGGCAGCAGACACTGCCTGTGAAAACAGGCTGCTGACGTCAGACTGGGCAGTTAGTTAGAAGTACTGAGCTGAAAAGCAAAATGGCAGAACAGAATCAGTTCTGTTCTCACTCAAACCAGGACATTACCCCACAAATGAAACTGGCAACCCTTCTGACACAGGGCAAAAGCTGAGTGATGATTCGGGAAAATGAACTCAAGACTCCACACTTTGCATGAAATGGATGTAGGGACAGAAGACAGCCCATGTCCTGTCTCCTGCAGTTAAAATTGTACATAACTCCAGAGCAGCCACGCTGGAGCCAGCCGATGCAGTGGTAGTGCCCTAGGGAGGGTGATGGCTTTTCACAGAACTGCACAATCAGGAGGCACCTTTTCTGGGAGGCAAAGAGCTAAGCCAGACAGAGATTGTGAAAGACTTGGGCAAGAAGGGTGTGTGGGGAAAGCAGAGAAGAGAAATGGGCTCAGAGGAAAACCACAGAATTTAAACCAGCTTACCAACTGGGAATCATTATAGTTGCAAGGAAGATTAAAATTATTCCGGTTAATTGCTATGGCTCATGGCTGCCTAGTCACCAGTGATTCAGCAGGAACTTCACCTTCAAAGTATCCTGATTCCCTTTGACACTCCAAAGCCAGGACAGAAAAAAAAAACCCTCATGGATGAGAAACCAGGGATAAAATCTTGCCCCAGCAGAACTGGGGACAGGAAGTCTCCCCTGCCTTGCGGAATATCCCATCTCTCCTCCAGCCTGCTGCAAAGGTAGGTGGGACAGAGAAGCCAGGTAAAGCAGCTGCTGTGCACACACAGACTGAATTGCCTGTTAGCTTCCATGGCTGACAAGCTGCAAAGGACATAAGGCACTGATGACAAATACACATGCACAGACATCTATATGTGTAAGTATACATACACACACATGCATACACAGAGTCCACATTCCTCCTTCCCAAACCACTCACTTCCCCAGGGACAGGGAAGCAATGCCAGCAACACACCTACATGAAGCACTAAATCAACTGGGCTGGGAGTAGGAGTTGCAGAGCTGTGTTTTATTTCAGTGCTCTTGGCAAACACTCACTGAACACTGCAAATGAGCAGCAGCCCTGGGGGCTACAGCAATGGGCAGTTGATGATAGGCAGGCTGAAGGAATAAAAGAATCAGACAGTTCATGACAAGAATATGTGGTGGTCAGTCAGGAGAGACTAAGAGGCAGTAGAAAATGGAGCCTTGAACAGAAACTGGCTGGGTCCAGGTGTGACCAAGAGGGATGAAACAGAGAGTTGGAACATGACTGAAAATCTCAAGAGTTTTGCACAAGGCAGAGAATGCAACTTTTTCCAGGATGGATGCTGCAGAATCACAGCATACTGTGTTAATTCTTGAGGAAGGATTTGTCTCTGTATGCTGAGGTCTCCTCCCAAAGTTACAGCTGTCACAGGCACATGGACAAGTAGAAGCGAATAACTCTTCATCCTGACAAACCAGCCAAGACACCTGCTTTGGGGATCTCGTGCTCCCCAGTTGTGCTCCACCTCTCTGCTTGCTCTCAAAAGCCAGTCCCTCTTCGATCAGCATCTGTCTGACAGCCCCAGATTTACCATTCTTGGCAACAGGCTGTAGGTGCTAATGAGTCTGAAAGGCCTCAGGCTTCCTGGGCTTTCTCACTCTGAACTTTTCTTGACCTGCCTGTAGCTCTCTTTTACTTGGTTGAGCTGTGACAGCAATTTCTCTAACTGACCAGGTGTCTATGGTTAATTCGTTTTACTTCTGTTTATCTTTGAGTGATACAAACATCATTTTACATAAATAACATTAACAAGCAGTTATTTATGGAGACTGAGATATTTACAACTAAGACAATGATGTACTGGAGAGAAATGCAGGCATGGTATGATAGCAGAGGCCTTGAGAAGTGAGATGTGGGATGCTGTGCAGAGGAGGCACACACTTGGCAGCGGAGAGGCCACGGCTGGGAACAACTCACCCACGGTCTGTTAAAAAAACACAGACCTGGAGCTGAAAACAGGTTTTAGGGCTAACAATGAAAACAAAGAAACAATACCCAATGTGCATAGAAGATACCATGCATAGTGAATTCAGGAGCATCGTGGAGCTGAAGAGCAGCTAAGAAAGAGAAAGGAGTGAAAATGTGTTAGCAATAATAAAAAATGACCCAGGTGCACACTGGAGTGAGGAAGAATCCAGCAATATCCACATCATCTCCTCTCAGTGAAGGGCTACAAAGGCCAAAGATTTACACAACTGACTTTAAGATCCAGAGGAGCAACACATGGGTGAGCATAGCACCAAGACAAACAAATAGAAACAAAGATGTTACAGATTTAGTTGCGATATAACAATTATTGAGATTTTTTCTATATAGAAGTATCCTAATGCTTTTTTTTTTATTTTCTGTAATAATTAGTGCTAAAATGATTCATGAATCAGAGTGTTAAGAATTCTGTTATAGTGACAATAAACTCTTGCCTTTTTTATTTCTACACATGCAGGGCCCATATATACAAGGTGTGCTTCCTCTTTGCCCATAAACAACACTGAGTGTAACAAAGCCCAAGGGGAATGCCTCAGAGAAAAGAAAATGCACAGATCTGGGGAAGAGGAAGCAATGAAAGACAAGTGGAAGGAATTAATAAATTAAAAATAAAATAGAAAAACTCCAGGCGAATAGCAATTCAGAGGGAAATAGACTGAGATAAAGAGAAGAAAGGTTTACAATAGAATTCCTGCAGAGTAATCAAATCTGCCATCAAGTACTGAGCAAATTCATCTCTCCAGCCCAACAGTATAAGAGAAGAAGATGGGAGCTCTCTCTGAAGGCACCCTCCTGGGAGCAAGCAGCTCCCTGTATAGATCTGCAGACCCAGCTGGGCTTAGACAGGGAACATCTGGCTCTACACTTCAGGTCTACACCAACTTCTCTGTAAAAGCAATTCCCACCACTCCAGAAAGCCTCAGAAGCTGAATAGGCATCTTCCTTTAAAATCAAGTCCCAAAGGAAAAATACATCCCACTAGGGAGCAATTGGCCGACACCTCTGTTTCCAGCAGCAGAGTATTCCTACATTGTGCCTGAGCAGCTCAGAAGCAGGGAGAAAGATCTGTATACATCAAACTAATCATCTGGGGCAGACGAACATGACAGCTCATGGCAGATGCCTCAGGGCTTTAATTGTAGAACCATGAGCAAGAAGTGTAGCCAATATTAAAGTGGCATCAATCAAAGGAGCAAAACAGAAAATAATATAATTTAACTCCTTCCCTCTTCTCATGTGATTAACTTCCAGAAAGAAGCAGAGTGAGGCAGGTCTGTCTCCCAGCCTCATCCCCACCACTATCTCCCTGGGGAGGATGGCCACACAGAGGGTAGGGCACTGGACAGGCTCCTCTGGAGCCCACTGACCCGGTGTTGATCTCTCCTGCATTCCAGAGCAGATGGCAAAAGCCCCCACTGCAGCAGAGAAACTGGAGCAGCTTTTCCCCTTGAACGCTTCAGTAAGCATAATCCTTGTCACATCTCCATCTGAGTGTTAGAGACAAAAGAAAAAAAAAAAAGCCCAACCCAAATCAAAACAACAACAAAATAATAATTAAAAAAAACACAAAAACAAAACAAAAAATAACAAACAAACCTGCTTCTTCGAAAGCATGAAGTTAAAGAATTACCTGCTCAAACAGTCCATTGTTTTCAGCTCCTCTGGGCACAGGCAAAGCTCCCAGATACCTCAGGCAGCAGGCTGCCAGGGCCAGCAAAAAGGCAGTAAAGCCTCCTGCCAACTCTGCCTGTTCCAAGCCCTACAAGGTCAGGCTGGTGGGTACTGAAAGAAGGGGCACTGGGGAGCCTGCTTCCCCCAACAGCTGCTGCCGGCGCCACAGCCCATGGGCAGCCAGCTGCAGCTCCTGAGCCCAACCATCCAAAGCTGTTCCAGGCTCCCTGCCCCAGCCCCACCACTTCTCGGAGTGGGAACAGCTCAGATGTTGCCAGATTGGTAAAATTCAATTCTGTCTATGTTATCTTTTTAGAAGCCTTGTGGCAGCTCTGGCTTTAATGGAAGATGGAACATTTGCCTCTGCTTTGCCTGTATCTCAGCTCAATACAGTGCACTTTAAATGCACTAAATTTTTTCTTCAGAACAGCTAATGCGCATCAATTGTCAGTAGGTGGAAAAGACAGCTTTCCTGGAAGGAGAAGCAATCACTTTCTTATATATCTACATCTCTTGTTGAAGAGAAACATGGCCAGGTTAGAGTCCAAGACTAAGAAGCATTAGGTCAGCATGGTGAAAGCATAGCCACTGACACCAAAGGCAAGGAAGGGGCTGGTATCACCTTTCTTGGTTCTTGACTGACAGCCAAAAGAACCAGGTTCAGGTGCACAAGTGGTTGGTGCACATGTGCAGGCTTCCAACGAAGGGCATGGCTTCCAGTGCAGGGCATGGCTTGCAGCACTAGCCTGTCAGGAAGGGCCAAGTCCTACATCTGGTTCTGAAGCAATAGTCAGGGCATTGCTGGGCACACTTACAAGAAACAAAATGCACGCTGCTTCTTGGTGCTTCTTAGCTATCCTAACACAATGATTTTTCACATTTAACTTGTTGCCCTTCTGACACCAAGTAAAACCAAAGATCACCTACAGTGCCAGATCTTTCAGGAAGAGGAAAAGGACCGAATCCCTGTTCACACCTGGTGATGGGATATACCCTTCAAACTGTATGTACTTCTTTTAAGTTAAACTCTGTGATTTGTGTCAAGGTTGCCTGGAGACATAGTGCCTGTTTTGAGATTCTTAGAAAGGGTGGAGCTCAGCTGAGGCGGCTGGTATCTCATTTTCATCCCAGATTTTGCTATTCAGTCCCCATTCCCTCCCCCTCCGCTCTTATGCAAGCTCAGGACTTGGCTCAGGAACAAGTTGTGTTGCTGCACCAAGGCACTGGTTGCTAGGAGGTATAACTGGTGGAGAGATACAGAGGAGGCAGAGAAGAGAGCAGGTTGCTACCTGCAGGTACACAGGCTTTTGGGCACTCCTGCTCTATGTCATGCCCCTCCTTTCTCAGGCAATGGGCAAACCCCAGGGGGTTGCAGAGCTTCAAGCTGAGAAAAGGCCTACATGTTCCAAAATAGACAAGGCAGCATGAGCTTTGCAACTGCTCCTCTTCCCTAATTCACTAGCATGCAATAGCTTTCCAAACCTGTCAGAGCTTCCCACTTGCAGAGCTCTAGCAGTGTTTAGCTTTGTTATTAAATAAAGCAGACAAGCTCATTCTCTTGCTTCAACCTCTTTGTGCATAAACTGAAATTGACCCTCACCATAGGACTGCTATTTTTTTTGCTCCCCTCCCCTTTTTTTATAGTGTTTCCCTTTAGTTCACATGCTGGTTAATGAGATCAAAGCACAAAATAACAAACTAACCATTTATATGGATTATTTCTAACCTGCCTCCCAAATTAAAAACCAAATTGTTACAATTGGCACAGTGAAAGATTGAGGACAGTCAGTGCTTCTCTTAGCAAGGCAGGTTAAAATCAGATCTGACCAATATAATCATTAAAACATCAACTGTTGCAGCTATTCTGACAGGCATGATAACACTCTCCTGTCAAAGGAGCTGGAATATTTGCCCTGCAACTAGAATGGAGGCAGTAACAAGTATGTACTATAGTTCTCCTTAACACGGTCTGTCAGGCAACCCAAACAGCAGCAAACTCATTGGACTCCTCCAAGAAGCCCCACCTTTGCCTGCTCGTAGCCTCAGGAATCCAACAGAGGGAAGCTAAGCACTTTTTATTTGTTGCAGTAATTTTCATTGCAGCCTTGCAAAGATAAAAGCATTCCCATTTCTCAGCCCTCACTTTCTTCATCACTAACATTTTTTGGCAACAGCAAAAATCCACGCTCCAACATAAACTTTGTCGAGAGCTCAGCTAATACTACTGGCCCCCCAACACACGCTGCACAGGCAGTGTGGACCTGCCACACCAGTAGTGTGAGAAGAAAGTGTGGGACTGAAGCTACCTAAGTAGACTTGCCCTACCCACACTACCAAACCTTATTTACAGCTCCCTCACACCACTGTAGCATCACACACAGAAAGAACCCCCAACTCTCCCAGATTTCCAGCACTGGAGGTGAGAGCACACCCACACTGCCTGTACTCACACTGCAGGCAAGGAGCCTTCCTTGGCCCAAAATAAGGGTCCTGAAATTCATTCTTACACTAAAAAATATCCCCAAGTTCATTGTCAGTTAAGGACAAAAGCTGCTTAAAGTTAACACAATTGTGTGCCATGCTGTGGTACTACTTAAGGGTCAGAGTTCAAAGGTCTACAATATGGAAGAGGAGTGGAACAAGAATAAGTAATCAAGGAGACTGCGTGTAAAAAATGCTCTAATGTTAAAAAAAAAAAAAAAAAAAAGCAAAATGCACCCCTGAAGAGAAGCCTATGCAATCTCCATCCAATTTCCTTCTACAAAACCATCCTGAAAGCATCTCTTTCCCCCACTGCCCCATTCTCCTCTCCTGTCTCTTTCAAGAGCTGGGCTTGCTCAGTGCTGGAAACAGGTACAAAGGAGGACACAGAGGCAGTGGTGTTGGCAGCATCTGGTATTCTTTGCTTTAATTGTGCCCTTAACTTTCTGTGCATATACTTATCACAACATCACCTGAGCTCATGTCCCACACATCGAATCAGCTGTGGGATGTTCAGCAGGAGAAGCACAATGCAGAGGCTCCCAAGAAGCATTACAACGTGTCTTTGGGGACTCTACTGCCTTGAGGGCTGGCTAGTGTATGATAGTGTGATGTTGGAAGAAGCATCCAAACTAGCAAGGGTAAGGATTTCTGCAGAAGACAGCACTTTAAGTCATCATTTTTATTATTTTCTTTAATTCATTTCATACCCAGCTCCTATTATCTACAGCTCTATAAGGGAGAAAACAGAAAACTCTTTAGTTTTGTATTTAGAAAAAGGTGCAAGCTGGGAGAAGCAAAATGATTTTCTCTACCATGCAGTCCCGTGGCAGACTAAAAATAGAGGAGGTAAAAAAGTCTCAGTTCTCCAAGCCCTGCAATACGTTGACTCTTCCCACTCCTGGCTTTTTTTCAGAAGAGTCTTCCTGTACTTCAGATGAACTATCATCCCAAATATAGAACAACATACAGAACAAAAGCAAAACAACATACTTCTGGTGAGGACCCCAACCTGGATTACCAAGGTGCAGGCCTGGAGTGCTCAGTAGAGGAAAGACATGGACCTGTTAGAGAGGGTCCAGAGTAGGGCCACAAAATGATCAGGGGGCTGGAACCACTCTCCTGTGAGGACAGGCTGAGAGAGGTCGGTTGTTCAGCCTGGAGAAGAGAAGGTGCCAGGGAGACCATCTTGCAGCCTTTCAGTACTTAAAGGGGGCCTATAAGGAAGATGGGGAGGGTCTTTTTAGCAGGGCCTGTTATGACAGGACAAGAAGTGATGATTTTAAACTAAAAGAGAGGATATTTAGACCAGAGAGAAGGAAAACATTTTTTACAATAAGGGTGGTGAAACACTGGCCCAGGTTGCCCAGAGAGCTGGTAGAAGCCCCATCCCTGGAAACATTCAAGGGACAGGGCTCTGAGCAACTTGACTAGTTGAAGATGTCCCTACTCACTGAGGGAGGTTGGACTAGATGACCTTTAAATGTCCCTTCCAACCCAAACCATCCTATGATTCCGTGATTGTCCTGCCCACAACCCTGTAATTTTGAAGGGGAACAGAAGGAGGAATAGAGTTACCATCTCATCTCTGGACTGAACCCAGTTTTCTGCTCAACTTAAAGCAGATTTGTCCATATCCCAGGGAGATCTTCTCAGGCACTTTGTTCTGTGGAAAGGCACCTGCACTCCCTCTCTCCACTGAATTCCCGGTGAACATGTCTGGTTTTGCTTCCTTGCAATTGGACCATTCCCTTGAAAAATGCTCAGCTCCATCAAAATGTCAAAAAACAGCTGACAATCTAAACAGGTCAAGGCCTCATATTGTGGTTTTTATGGGTTTGTTTGAGGGGTTTGGGGTTTGGGTGGGGGATGATGTTTTGAGTTGTTTTGGTTTTGGTTTGGTTTTTTGTTGGGTTGTTGTTTGAGTTTTTTTTTTTTAAACAGCAGCAAACTCTGCTACCAAGGGTTATCAGACTTGAACTTCAATTCATCCCCCAGCCCAGAGAGTAGGTACTGCCTGTCAACAGGGTAGGTCCTCCCATCAAAAGGGCTGCAGAGAAAGCACAGACTGCTGCTCCTTGCTTGTGGGGGTTCCATAGCAGCACACTCTGACACTGAGCACAGCCACAGAGTCCAGGCCTTTTCCTGACAAAAGGGAAGCAGCACACAAGTATGGATGAGCACAGACTCACCCCAGATGGGATGGGGTGTACAAAAGAAACATCCTGGGAGAAAGGGCTCATATCACATGGCTTCTATGGAAAGGTAGGATAAACAGGCATGTCAATACCTGGTGGCATAAGGAAGAATGCTGTATCAGACATACTGGTCTGACAGATCCTCAAATAGCAACCATGGGACAAAGTCTCACATTTCATCTCGCCTTCTCCTCAGGCTGTAGCAGCTGGTTACAGAACAGTGACCCACCCCCTTGCAACTTGAAGGCTGGATTAGCATATGGCACTCTGGAGAAGTAACCAGAAACTCCTTGTACATCAAAACAGGAGCTCTATGTACAGCAAAACAGCAGCTTGTCTCAAAGGGAGCTAGCAATGCCACGCATCAGCACTGCCCCAACTAGTTTTTCATTAGCAAGTATGACACAAGGTACAAAGTTACACAGGGACTGAATCCAAGCATCCCACAAGATTCCCACTGTCCACCACAATAGCTTCAACCTACTCCACTGCTGGCAAAGATGGCATTAACCACCTCTCCAGCCAGTAGCTGAACTCTTTGAGTCAAGGGCTTTCACACTCCCAACACCTTCCCTCCAATAGTCTGACAACACACCAATGCTGCAGTGTTCAGTGCATGCAGCACTCAGAGCAGCACTTTTGGTGGAGACTTGACACAGTCTCCCTCTGGTTTAGTAAGAGGCTTTTCTTCCCACCTGTTCTGAGATTTTGTCTTATTTTTCTCCCTTTTCAACAGGTTTGCTGCAGGTCTGGGGCTTCATGGCCATCTCATTATTTAAGATTCTACCAAATGTTACATCCTCGGTTGTTTGTCATAGGTAAAGACTAAAATGAATTAGACATGACATCAAAAGCCCCTGTGCATACACACACCCCTGGAGATGGGCTGGTGGAAACTGCCTGGGAGTCAGTTTGACAGGCTTGACTCCATTCTGCTAAGGACTTAAACCAGGAGAGTCTGTCCGCAGCTCTAGGTGATGGACAGTACTGCTTCCTTTGCTTCTTCCTCTCCTTTTCTGCCAAACCAAGGGAGATTACAGCTGAAATGGATCAACACACAACTGTTCAGCAAACAATTCTACTTTGTAAGTTCAGTTTTATTACAGAGACATGGATTCACTGTGGAAGAGGCTCCAGTACTCACAAAAAAGGGAGACCACACAAAAACTATCATAGAAATTCTTGCCTAGCTGTACAGGCACAGGGAAACAGCTCAGGTTGCACCTGCTCCATTAGGCAGGGTCTCTTCTATCTGAAGTGCAATGATGTGGATCCAGGACTGGATCCCACTGCTACCTAGATGAGAAGAGAGCAATTGCTCCAGCACTGCATGATTGTTGCCTGTGAATTTCATAGGCCAACAGCAAGAGAGCCAGGGAGAGGCCTGCCCCTTAGTCCACCTCTGAATATTAAAATATCAAAGTTATGATTCTTTGGCCTGAGAATAAAGCACTTGTTGCAAACGGGATCTCCATTCTCTTGTCCCAGGTGCAAAGAGTTTGCTCACTTGCCACAAGCTAGGACTGGATTAGCCTCCCTAAGCCCACCCTTCCTGTCTAATCCACATTAGTAAAAGCAAGGAGTGAAAGGAAGTTTTTTACACTTCAGGTCCTCATGCCTGAGTGCAGATATTATGCTCCTTTCCCTCCTGTGGGTATTTAAGACATGGGATTTAAGAGATAAACAAAATAACCCTGCCTTTTTTTTTTTTTTTTCCCTGAGATCTGCTATTGCTAGGGAAGGGAAGGGAAGGGAAGGGAAGGGAAGGGAAGGGAAGGGAAGGGAAGGGAAGGGAAGGGAAGGGGAGGGAAG
>JANHGN010019258.1:6705-29549 GCA_024605025.1 Megaceryle maxima | reverse complement strand
ATATATAACAATTTCTGTGATTCAAGTGTAATGCATAAAGATGGGGAAAAAAAAAAAAGCTGCTTTCTCCATCCTCTGCCTTTACTTCCAAGTGAAACTCTTAAATTCCCTGTCACTTCAGTAGCTAATTATGCTTGAAAACCATACATCCTGTGGCTCATCTTTGTCCAAATAAAGATCAGGATATTCTCAGGAGCCTTTTTAAGTATCTTTTTGTGTGTGTGTGTGTGTCTTATCTCTAAGCTGTGACTGCAGATCCGTGCATCACAATTCATTGAACATATGGTAGAAATGCATGGAAGTATTGAGAAAAAAACTGTGCCCTACATTTTGCTGTGTTTCCTGTGACATATATTTTAGGAACCTTATCACATAATTATGTTTTCTCTCAAATTCCTTTTCTTCAGAATGTCTTTTATAGCAGGCATGCCAGTGAAGAACTGCAGTGTTGGGTATTTAACTGCAATTCTACAAATAATAGAAATAAGAAATCTTTCATCGGACGCACCAGAAGCAGATGCCAAAGAGAGTCTGATCCCAGTATAATCTGAATACCCAGGAAATATAAGACCATATCAAAAAAAGTCTACAGGAATTACCTGCATTGGTGTTTCACCATGGAAGACAGTGAGGAGGTTCCCATCCTCAAACCTTGCTTTGCAGGGAACTCATCAGAGCATCTGTCTTAGGTTAAGGTGGTGATCAGAGCCTATGGAGAGGTAAAGACACCAACAGTTAGCAGGAATAGGTGGTACTTACTGAATCTCTTCAGAGGGACTCAGGAACGAAGTAGCACCTACAAACAGTTGTACTGAACTTCTTGCTTGAAAGCACATTGGCTGCAGGGGACAGGAAAGTACCAAATACCCCATTTTTTAAAGGATTCTGGTAGAGATCTGAAGGGGAGGGCTGTGGGTCCCTGGTCAACAAAGAGAAATGATAATAAATAACAGTTCTAGTGGCTACATGAGTATTGTATTCTTGGGAAGAGTCAACGTGGCTCTGATACAGGGATGTCCTGTCTCACACATCCATTGATGTTCATAAAGGTATCTATCAACAGACATACAGAAAGGAGTGATCTGCTGGTTATTTACATTTCCAGAAGTTCCTTATCAAAGCTTTATCAAGAGCTTTAAGGTAACTAAGCAGCAATACCCTAAGATACCTTTATTTAGATGAGTGCTTAAAAGATAAGAAATAAGTGGTAGGAATGAATGATCGCTGCTTGGAAAGATCATCTGAAGACTTAACTGAAAAAAAAGTCAGATGTTTTTCCTTGTATTCTAAAAGGCCTGTATAAAAAGATGAGCAGTGAGATGACAAAGTGCACTGATGTCACAGAATTGTTTGCAATAGCAAGACTAAGGAGCAACTGCAGGTCTGCAGAAGGATCTTAGGAGATAATGTGGGCAATAAAACCACTGGTATAACTAAGTGTAGATAAACATAACATGATATATGTGGGGAAAACTCCTGATGAATTTCACATGTGAAATCACCAGCTCTAAGCCACTGAACTGAGATCTGGAGATTACAAGTGTCTTTTCAGAAATTAGCCAAAAGGCAAATCCGTTCTTAAGCAAATCCATACAAGAACTACCAAGAAAATGCTGGAGACTAAGAGAGGACATTGTTGAATTACTGTATAAGCTCATCCTTTTCCCACATCTTGTCCTCACACTAAAAATAAAATAGCAGAGAAGGGAAAGCTTGCAAAAGGGCAGGAGCAATGATTAAAGGTATCACTTGCTTGCCACATCGGGAATGATTGAGTAAACCAGAGCTTTCTCATTTGGAAGGGATACAGTTGATGAGAGGATGTGCTATAAAGTCATTTGTGGTGTGGAGAGGGTAGTCAGGAATTGAGTGCTCTCTTTAATAACAAGGGAACTTAAAACTATGATTTTTCATGTGACAGTGAGTTCTGCAGCTCTCTACCAGAGGAGACTTTATATGGATCCCAGGAAGCAGTGGGCAAGCTCACTGGAGAAAAATCTGGGGAGGGCCAGTAAGTACACAGGAAACAACTCATTTATTCATGAAAAATGTGTAAAAATATAGGTAAGAGTTGTTTTTTTTTTTTTCCTGTGCTTTCTCATATTGCTTGTCACAAGTTTCAACAGTCAGAAACTTGGCAATACCTTAGTCCAGTGTTTCATCCACTTCTTCAGGTTAAATTAGGAGTTGTAGAATGAAAGAAATCTAGAGGTGATTTAGTAAATGTAGGTATGTTTTAAGTAATATTTTGTCTAATTTGCTAAATAAAATAGCACAAAAAATAGTGCTGCTGTCACTAGAATTACTGAAAAAAAAATAATTTGCCATGGGCCACTCTTTTGCAACACATTTTTATTTACTTAGAAAAATATTCATGTTTATTCAGCCCTTAAGCAGTGCTTGCATATTCAGTTTGTCAACTTAGGCAAGGCTTCAATAAATTGTTAAACACAGCATTGCACAGCAGAACTTGCAGTGATCACATCATGATATTCTCACAAAGAGAAATCAAGTGTCATTTTTGTGTAGCTACCTTGCAGATGATGCTATGCTGCATTAAAAATTTCATTTGACTAATTACATGAGTGTTTCGAGAGCATCAGCACAAGAGTATTTCAGACACTAGAGGAGAACACTAACTAGTAGCTATTTCTTCTTGTAGAGATAATAAATTTAAGGAATACAAACTGCTTGAAGACAGAGAATGCTGGCAGCTCACATGGGAGTGACCCAAGGTTCAGCAGCATCTGGAGCAGAGCTGAAGTCCCATACAAAGGGAGATTTACATTCTATATCAGTGGAGAAATGTATATTAGTTTTCAGTGTGCACTTGTGCAAGAATAAGTCATTTTTAAAAGATAGAATTTCTAAAGGAGAAAATTCTACTAATTTACTTCCTAAGCTGGCAAATGCTGAACTGTTTTGATTTTGGTAACACAATCTGAGCAGGTACCTACATGTGTGTTTCAAGGATTAGGAGGCTTGTTTCATTTGACTGTTTCTGTCATTACAGGACTAACACATTAACACATTTGGTTTTAGGTTGTGAAGCTGTTTTAGAGCTGGAAAACAAAAGAAACGGGAAAAATGCAGTGACTAATCAATTGTGGATTTTGTTGTACTAGTGTGTTTCAAGCTCCCTTTTGTATTCAGAAGAGAGAATTCCCTCTTAATATAAATAACATATTGACGTTCACTGGTAAAGACAGATTTGGTGTTTCCAAAGCTCTAGGGCACACCTAAATTTAGTATAGCCATAGAGCATGATGTGCATTTAATAGTCTTATTTTATTTATGACTGAGATTTGCAGAGACTAAGCAAATTGTTCTTTTGTCTCCATCACCATACCAGTGTGCCAGTGCTATCACAACTGCTTGGGCTGGTATTTCCTGTATAAACAGAGCTCTTGGAAATGTTCAGCATTTAAGCTGCATTGCTGGATGAAGGAGCAGGTTAACTGCAGGTTAACTGCATTGATGGCCATCAGGCAGTAATGCTGTCATCAGCAAACTGAAATAACTTCAATAGTGGTAGATTAAGTTACCTCAAAGCTTCGGAAGTCCTCCAACAGAATCACAGAATGGTTGAGGTTGGATGGAACATCTGGAGGTCATCTGGTCTAACACTAGTACTCAAGCAGGGCTGCCTAGAGCCAGTTGCCCAGGGCCGTGGCTAGACATAGGTCCTGTGTTAGACTGTCATGCCAGTGAGGATGTGCCAGATATTCTGGGGCACTTAAAATAGCTGTATAAGCCTATATTTAAGTGACTGAGTCAATCCCAAGGGAGTCTAAAGAGGATCAGCTGATTAACATTTTTAGGCTTCAGCCCCCTTATCATCTTTGTAGCTCCTTACTGAACTTGTTCCAGTAGATGAATGTTTTTCTTGCATTGGGACACACAGAACTGGACACAATCCAGAGATGCAGTTTAACAGCTGGAGAAAAGAAGGAGAATTACTTCCCCTGACCTGCTGGCTACACTCCAGCTAATTCAGCCCAGCACATGGTGGACTTTATTTGCTGTATGGGCTAACTGCCAAATTGTGTTCAATTTGTTGTTCACTAGGACCCCCAGATCCTTTTCTTCAGAGCTGCTTTCCAGCTGGTGATCCCCCAGCCTGCACATTTGTATGTGGTTTTTCCATCCCAGAGGCAGGATTTTTCATTTGCCTTTGTTGAACTTCAGTAAGTTTATATCAGCCCATTTCCAGCATGTCTATGTCTCTCCCTCTCCTCCAGCACATCAGTCACTCCCCTGGTCGGGCAATAGCTGCAAATTTAATGGGAGACCACTCTATCCCATCATTAATAAAGACATTGAACAGTATTGACCTGAGGCATGCTACTAGTAATTGGCCATAATTGGCCTGAAAATCCATCTGTTCAACTTATTATTTAGTCTTCCAGTCTGTGTGTCACCAGTCTAGCTATAAGGGTTCTGTGGCTGATTGTGTTAAAGGCCTTGCTACAGTTGAGATGATGTACAACATCCATTGTTGTCCTCCTGCCCCCACAACCAGTCATCCCATTGTGGAAGGCAGTTAGATTGCTCAGGTGCAATTTTCTCTTGGTAAACCCACACTGGGTGATCTAATCACCTTCTTGTCCTTCATGTGGCTGAAAAGGACTTTAAGAAATGTTTGTGCCATTATCTTCCCAACAACTGAGGTGAGGCTGACCAGCTGACCAGAGTACTTCCTCTGATCTTCAATGTTGAAGATGATTGTGATATTGTGTCTTTATATCAATTGTTATTTGATTTTCACGAATCTCTTACACTGTTCTTCATTGCTACAGCCTTTTGAAACATGTCCCTTTGGAGCAGTCAGGATCAATTTCTTCTCAGAATAAGCTGGCAGCACTGATTAATGTCTAGCACTTTCTGAGTCAGAAGGACTATGTACATGCTACTGAGAGCTATAAAAATGCATTAACATATACTCCAGAAGATAGTCAAGAAAGTATTTTCTAAAATCTCAGTCAAAATCTCACTTGTATCTAGATGATGATGTAAGTGAAATTGTTCTGTTAGTGTCATATCCTCAAAAATATAGAAAAGTAAATATTGTTCTTTCAAAACCATAGAGTTACCATGGGTGAATTCTTAAATCATATTTCTGACATTTGAATGGAATAAGAGCCAAAAAAGAAGATGAACCCAAAAAGGAAATACAGCCATGTTAGCCATTTTTGTACTTATTTATCCACTCAATAAAATGTATCGAATTGAAAATTATTTTAAAATCCACATGTAATATAACAAATCATCAGAAGAGAGTATCACAGATGTATAAATCAGGTCACAACAAAGAAAATTGCTCAGGTATGGTTTTCTGCTCGCAGTAAAAGCTAGTTCTTAAACCCCAGAAAGTACTGGTTTGGGAAAGCTCCCATTTACATTTGTGAATGCTCAGCCCATTAACTGGCAGAAAAAAAGGCATTGAATTAGACATGAGTTCCATCTGCGCTCTTACCAAGAACTAATGATATGCAACATATTACAAGCTTTAACATCTAGCAAGCACATGCAACTTCATTTAAATAGAGCTGCTATTAACATTTTCCAGGATTACACTGATTTTTGAAGAATGGCCATCTTATTATGATTCCTATTTGACTTCCTCTATGTTTCCTCTAGTTGTTTATTCATAGTAGAAATAATGTCAGCCCTGTCACTTCAGATAATTAATGATGTGCGAGAAAAATCAGTAAAGAATTTCCTTTGCTGATTATTTGTAATTACTTGGATACTGCAATAGTTGTGCTAATGGGGAAATCTATCTTTGATTTAATTATAAAAGTAGATTGAAATTACATTAGAAATAATTGACCTACTCTGTTTCTGTCTTCTGTGATAGAACTCAGTAGAGAGAAAATAAGAAGCTATTGATACTTACTAAAATTGTTATCCAAATACTTCATTTTTAATTACTTCTTATTTTCTCAGATAACACTGAAGTTGCCTTATTTTAATTTAGGGGATTGATTGTCAAGATCCAATAATTGTTTTCTGAGTCTACATACGAGCACAATATTTTTACACAAAAGTACTAATAATGTAATTCCTGGCACGATGGGTTGGCGTAATTATTTTTTTTTCCAGAAAAAGTCATAGAAAAGGAAGGAAATAATGGAATTATGACAATCAGAGGTCTGTATCCCCCAAATATAGTCTTTGTAGGGCAGGAAAAATATACATGTATGAAATTGTGTCTCTTTAGCTTAGAGGAGACTGAGGTGTGACCTCATTAATGTTTATAAATATGTAAAAGATGAGTGCCAGGAGCCAGACTCTTCTCAGAGACATTCAATCACAGGACAAGGGGCAGTGGGTGCAAGCTGGAACATAGGAAGTTCATGTAAACGTAAGGAGAAACTTTTTCACAGTGAGGGTGACAGAACTGGCCCAGGCTGCCCAGGGAGTTGTGGAGTCTCCTTCTCTGGAGACATTCAGATTCCACCTGGACACGTTCCTGTGTGACCTGCTCTAGGTGATCCTGCTCTGGCAGGGGGGTTGGACTAGATGATATTTCGAGGTCCCTTCCAACCCTTAACATTCTGTGATTCTGTGACAACAGAATAAACGTCTGCTTTTTGTGGGCAATTACATGCCAAAGTGGTGACATTGATCCATCCATTACAGTGTGGCACCTAACAATGGATTTGGATCTCTCTGTGCCTAAGGAGTGGAAATGTCCCACATGCTTTTTGGATGGTAATTATTAGTTCTTTTGTTATGTATTCTGCTAATATTGAAAGTAACTAAATTTGGAGCATTATTTAGTGCCAGTTCATATGTAGGGCATTATTTTTAGAAGTTTTTGTCTTCTAGGTGATGGCAGATCTCATGTTCAGGAGATGGAAGTTTGAACAAACAATAAACCTTTACCAGAATGTTGTGTAAAAATCACCATTACGTAAACTTGAAGACTTTGTGGTTTTTTTCAGATTTCTGCTCTAAGTTAAAAAAAAAAAAATCTAACTCATGAAAATGTGAAAAATCTGTTTTCTGAATTTCACCTACAAAATGTTCCCCCTCTGAGTAAAATCCAGGATTCCTCAGGATTTTCTGTGTGTCTGATATAGAATATTAATAGAACTGAAATTTTCTGGAATAGCCTTGTACTTCACAAAGAAATTTTAGCAGCATCTGAATTCTTTTTGTCTCTGTGGCTCTGACGCTATTTCTTTTAAAAACCTTACCTTCTTCCCAAGAGATAAACTGTATTGTTGTATCTTATTAATGACAGCCCCAAACCCAAAGTAAACAAACTCTGCATGATTTAAGTCAATATTAAAATTTTGCCACATTTGAAACCATCTGAGTTATTGTAAGATAGAAATAAAGCACACTTATTGCTTTATAATTTTTAGGTAACTTTTCAGCCCTAAAAAAATTAGTTGTTTTTTGGTGACCTTGATAAAACTACATTTTGCTTTAAAAAGTTGAAGAAATTATTTTTGGAACCTGGGTATAAACTACTCCAAGGGACTCTACTGCTGGTAAAGCAGTAAAGGAACTTTTATAGATTTTGGATTTTCAGAGCAGTGCTGCAGAACCTCTGTGAAGTTTGAGACTGCTCTAAGGCTCAGTTAGTTAAATATTGCATTTTCATGTGCACAGAAATGGAACTGGTGTTTTCAAATTTGCTTCTAAGTTAGAGCTGGTAAAAATACAAAATTCTTAATAGGTATAGACTGGTTTTGGAAAGTACTGGAGCACAAAGATGGGGAAAGCTAGATGTAGTGAAATAAGGTGCTCCATATAGAAGTATGTTGATTTGAATATATCAACTGCAGATATTTAACACAACAGCTCTGATTGTTAGTCCATCTGCAAACATTAGGAGACAAATCCTGGCTTAATTTATTTCAGTGAGCTAGGATCCTGCCCAAGATGTTATTCTCTAATGTAGTTAGTAAGAGAATTCAAGTAAGTCCTGTGACATACTGTAAAAGTCACCTTTTTATTTTGGGGAATCTCAAAATATTTTCTATACACTTATGTTATACACAAATACAAATGTGATTCCCCCCCACCCCTGTTTTCCAGTTGCATGTATAAGTTCAGGTAGTTCTTAGACTATTTTTTGCCTTTGGTTCTTTTTGACATTTGGCTTTAAAATGAGAGATTATACTTAGATTTTCACATCTAATATGTGCCTGTAAATGATGTATCAAAATACAACTGAACAAAACTAATTTGGACTGTATAATTAATCTGAAGTTTCCTTTTACTGAATAATGCAGAATACACAAGCCCAAACTGTTTGTAACTGGAATCTGTTTAACTTGCATCTTTTATGGTTTCTTTATGACTTGAGTAGGTCTCTGCAGGTGTGACTGGGATGTATTAAATATGTGAAGACAAAATAGAGAGTAGATTAGATCAGATTAGTAGGCACAGATCTTTCAGCCTGCACTGGACTGTCTTTGCAGCACTGAATGAAAAACTTAATAAAATGTTCATTGTGTAGATGTGCAATTTTTTTTTTTAACTTCTGAACCTTGATGTCTAACTACATGATACAAATTCAAGCCCCTTAAGAACTTGCTGTTCTGAAATGGGAAGATCCTGCTCTTCCTCCTGCTTTGCTTCTTGCCACGTGGTCTCTCTGCTTCTTTACACAGGCTCTGAATATAATCCAATTCTGTACCTGCCTGATTCAGCTTTCTAAAATGACAGAGAAATAACCTGATATGAAATCACAGAATCATAGAATGGTTTGGGTTGGGAAGGACCTTAAATATCATCCAGTTCCAACCCCCCTGCCAATGGCAGGGACACCTCCCACTAGAGCAGGTTGCTCAGAGCCCCATCCAGCCTGGGCTTAAAAACTTCCAAGGATGGGGCTTCCATCACCTCTCTGGGCAACCTGGTCCAGAAATATATGAACATATTTTCCCTGTCTTAAAGAATCACATCATTTTCCCATTTGAGAGGAAAAGTTCTAGACCTCAATGCAAGTGAGGACCTTGCTGCCAAGAAGAGAGTGATAACAAGGCAATTTTTGTTGTTGTTTTGTTTTGTAGCAGCAAGCTGTTAGAGCAGCTCAGCAGTGTGTGTAACATTACCCTTGGCATAGCTGATGGAGCTTACCTGATCAGCAGTTCTGAGCTGTGTAAGTACCCATAACTGGAGAGAGTGTGAGCCAATACCCTAATGCTGTACACTCATAAATTAGCCTCGCTGGTTGCTCAAAAGGGCTCCTTCCAGACCACAGTTGTTAAAGAAAATGCTATTCCTTATCAATATTGCTCTTCACTGTTTTATTTGTCATCACAACCATAGCAGAGGTGTATCTCTGTGAGTTATGTTAAGCAACCTAGTTAACATCCAGGGCGACCCATCTATTCTCTTGCTCACTGTTTCATGAAGGGAGCATTGTGAGTTTAGTAGTGCTCGTGGTTTTGCTAGGATTGCAGGGTGAGAGTGCCTGAACATCAGACCCAGTGGGTACAGCCCCAGATGAGGCTTCTCAGTTTTGTTGTTGTATAGCTGTTTTCACAGAAGTATGATCCAAGGTCACAACTCCACTATATCAGAGCTGACCCTGAACACAGGCAGCTGAACACCCTGTGGTGTGACGACAGGGTTGCATCACCTGCTGGTGCACTCGAGGCCCTTGCCAAGGCAGGGTTGCCAGTAGAGATTCAGCTGATCCTAGTATGGCCAAGGACCTTCTTCTGATTGGAGGGTATCCAATGAATCCAAGAGCCCTGCCCTTCCTTCCAGATCTTGTACTTGTTTCAGACCAGACTTGCTATCCCAGGCTCTGCCATCCCTGTTTAATGGTGCTGGTGTTGGTTGTCCTGGATGAGAGCACATCTGCAACTTCTCGGCAAGAGAAGTTCTGATTATCAATCAAAAATTGCTTCACTATCTATCCAAGTACATGTTCCTCATCTGCTGTCATCTCAGATGCTTTTGTTGGTTTGGCTGAAATTCCAGGCACTGCAAACATGCTTAACTGAAGCTAAACTAGATGTACACCTCCAACAACCAGTTGTGCACACTTAGCCACCACCTCAACATCCACAAACAGGGGCACTCAGCCTTTCTCCGCTCATCATTGAGTTTCCTGAAATTGGCTGAAATTCTATGTTAAGATATTTGTGTGAATATTCCTACATCCCTTGCTTTGGGGCCATTAGTATTTTTCCAGAAATTCTGATGTTGAGAGAAAGAGCTGTTGTAGAGTTTGTGCATTTCCTTTTACACCAGCATGAATGACATGAGAAAGAAGAAAGGAGGGAAAATAGAGCATGGTACCTTACAGGTATCCCCTGTGATACAAATTTGTCAGTCTTGAGTGTGTGAATATACATATAGAAAAAAGCACAAATCTACATATTGACAACACATTTAGAAATAGATACAGAATATTAACATCTAACTATTCTCTTTTTTTGTTTGTTTGTTTTTAGTAACATCTTTTCCTTTTAAAAATAAAGGAAATTGTAGCCCTTCTGAAAACTTCCATGCTTACAAGACCTGGAGTAGAATGAAAGTATCTATAGAACAGGTACAGAAGTAGTGGCAGTTTAAGGTGATTAATTAGTAGTCTCAGAAAGAGCATGATTTACAGGATATTTGGAAAAACAAATGCATAACCACTCCGTTTATACGAGCAGTAGTTTGAATTTATAGACACAGCTGCATATTGCTTTATATTGGTGAAAAAAAATGGAGAAACTAGAAGATACAAAATAGAATTTAATGTTAAAGTAATTTAGATAAGGAGAATGAAATGATGCAACAGGAAGTAAATCCAACAGAAAAATTATTAAAGGAGTTTTGTCCTTGTTTGCAAGAGGGCCTGAATCAGCTAAAGTTGTTACATAAATAGAGTTTAATGGCTACTGCAGACATAAAAAATGTAGAAGTTCTTAGCATACTTGTAGAAATGGGAAAAAATTAGGTAAAAAATTCTTTAGATTTTTTATACATATTTCTTCCTGTTATAAATTGCTTCTAGACTCCTGCTTTGCTTTTTACCTGATTTTTCTCTAAAATGAATAACATTTTCTTCTTAACTTAGAACTAAAAGCTTTGAAATTAAATTAATAAGCATATGAAGGAGCTTATACATGAATGTGTTCACTGCTTTTTTCCATGTTAAGTAAGGACTGAAAGAGACAGAGCATAAGCTATTTATCTTGTACTTTTTCCTCTTAACGCCAAAGTGAACTTTTATAGTAAACACCCTGGGTGAGATTCTGTCATTAATACTAAACTTTTCCATTGATTTCAGTGGAGTTAGGAGTACCAGTATTTATAAAGCTTTGTAGACTAATTTTTCTAAAGCATACAGTTTATTTGCTTCTAGAAAATCACACCATTAACTCTTAAGAGTTATGAAAACTGTGGGTTTTGGTAAACTGCTTTCTAGCACAGCAGTTACTTAAAAGCTGAAACAGCAGATTCAATTATGTACTGAATGTTCTGCAGAATCTAGAGGCAAGGTCAGTTTTCCTGAATCCAGTTCCTGAAACCAGTTCCCCTCTGCTGCTGACACCAGTCTAGGATTCCCCCAGTGCCTGCCCACAGCATCAGTGGTGATGGTGGTACAATTGTCATCAAGGTAGTTTGGTTTGATATTGCTTTTGTATATATTTGCATATATTTCATTTTATTATTACTATTTTCATTAAAGCTGTTTTAGTGTTCCAATCCTTAAATCTCTCTCCCTTATTCCCTTTCTCTTCCCCTTTGGGAAGGGGTTAACAGAGACCATCTGTTATTTGTCTAGTGGCCAGCCCAGCTCCAAACCATGACATTTTCTTAGAGGGAAAATATTCAAATTATTTTGACAATGACCAAACCCATGTGATATTTAAAACAGACTGCCAAGGCCAGAATTTAACTAGAACAATTAGCAAAAGTAAACTGGATGTTGTCAGATGCTGAAGAGTCAGAAAAACGTGAGGCATTAGTTGTTGTTACTTATCTCCCAGTTCTTTGTTCCTTATGTACTGGTTTATGTTCCAAATACAATGTGTACTGATCAACACTTCATAGTACCCAGGACTTGTGCCAGCACCTGGGCTCTGAAAAGCATGTTGACATGACAGGCTCCTTTCCCATGAGTGCAATGGCTCTGAGTGTGTTAGTCCTCATTTCCCAGTGCCTGGGCTGTGTGAGCCCACCAAGGGTTTGGCACTTTACTTACTAACTGGATAAGGATCCAAGGTGCATAAGACCTTATTACCTAGCAAAATTCTTCCTTGCAGCTCTCTTTGTAGGTTTTCCTAACTCAGTGTACACATTAATCCAGTTAAAATGTCCAGATAGAAAAAAAAAAAAAAAAAAGTACCACAGGTCACATTTTCATTATCTTTATGTTTTTTGGGATATCCTAGTTTAACACCCAGACTGGTGTGCCCTCAGTGGGAACACTGGGCCCTCGTACCTCCTATATGATCTGCTACTTGCCTGCTACTCTGGCTTGCTTGTCCTGCACAGTCCCTTTGAATAGCTCAAATCCTTAAATTAAGCCCTCGAGTTCCTCAAATCCTCAAGTTAAATCCCCTTAAATTCCCCAAGTCCTCAAGTTAATTTTCCTTTTTCCCTTCTTTTGAGTAGTACCATCCAGCTTATCTCGCTCCAAAGCCAAGCCTGTAGTTCCTTTATGTCCCATCAGTTACTGTCTGAAGACTTTTGATCTTCATCACCATCTTAGTTATTCCCTCTCTACCAGGTTTGTGTCTCTGTGTCTCGTTTCTCCCTTTCCCTTTTACATGTTATTCCCTCTGAACTAAAAAACAATCTTTTACCTAAGAACTTTTAAACTAAGAACTGATCTTTTAACTTTAAAGAAGCAGACCCTCTCACATTCCACATGCCCTCAAAAGTCTGTATATCAAACTACTTTAAAAATCACTTCCAGAGTAGTTTATGTGTACATTACATCTTGCCTACACCTCAGCTGCCTAATACATTTATCAGGTGGTATTTTTCATATATGTGTATATCACACTGTATACCAACTACAGTATTATTCAGTCACTTGTCCTTTACATCAAACATCATCATGCGAGACATCAGTCAATAAGAATTAAGTACGTGCATTTCATGAGACTGATCTTGAATTTATTTAAAAAAAATACCATTAAAGTGATGATTCAGGCATTATCTCATGTCATTTTACATTTCCAGTGTTGAAATGTGAAGTTTCCTCACTTACTGTTTTTTCTTCCTTCTTCCTAAGAATTTCTTTTGAGTCAGATGTATTTCAGGTGAACATTCAAAGATATACTTCCAGATATGGAAGGCCTGACAAATTAGCCATTTCATCTCATGCTTACCTTTTTACAGTTTGATAGTACTCACACTGAAATAAAGGTTTCATCCTGTAGCAACAGAAAGAGGAAACAGTGAAACTCTTTGTCCCTTTATCCTCATTATTGGTGATTAAGGCCACTGTAGTATATTTATGAAGAACTTTACATTAGATCAAATTGTTGTCAGTGATTTCAGGATTGTGTATCCATAGATTTTTATCTTATATAACAGAAGGGTTTCCATTCATGGTGTGCCATCCTGTCACCAAATTATAATAAGCTAGGAGTATTCATGGGTTTATTACTGTGTCTAAAACTCAGAAAATACAGAGAAAAAATAGTGAAAAATTAAATACACTGTGTGCATTGGAAGGAACATTCTCTAGACCTGCTTAATACATTTAAAACCATCTCTGTTGAGGAGTGTGTGCTTTGCATTAGCACGTACTTAACAATGTGCTTAATACTATCCTGAATGGAGATGTTCTGTTTAATTGCTGCTGTACAGGGAAAGGAATCTTTGACATTTGCACTCACAAAATAAAACGGAGGCTTTCATTTCTAGAGACTTAGCCAATAAATAAAAATATATGTAGGGGCAATGGTCTTAAATTAGAAAGGAGTGGATTTAGATTAGAAATAAGGAGGAAGTTCTTTGCCACAGGAGTGGTGGAGCACTGGAACAGGTTGCCCAGGAAGGTGGTTGAGGCCTCATTCTGGGACACATTCAAGGTGGGGCTTGACAGAGCTCTGAGCAACCTGCTCTAGTTGAGGATGTCCCTGCTCTCAGCAGGGGGGTTGGACTAGATGACCTCTGGATGTCCCTTCCAACCCAGATATTTCTGTTTCTATGGTCCTGGTCAACCACCTCTCTGTGGCCCTGCGTTAGCAGGGTAGTTGAGCCAGATGACCTGCAACTTCCAACATCAGCCATTCCATATTTATGGAACCTTTCCCATTCCCCAGAGATAGCCTAGGCTTCTCCCAGCTGCAGCATCCCCCTTGGCCCAGCTCCCTACCTCCCCTCCTGCCACCGAGAACCATCATTCTGGGGCAGGCAGAAGGAAATTCATACAGCAGGGAGAAGGAAGCAGAAAAGGATCCTAAAAAAGGATCAGCATGTCCAGCCAAGGTGGAACCACCCTCAGTGGTCATACTTCTCTCTGTTTGCTCTTGATCTTTCCATCTGGTTGGCAAAGATTGGTTCATGTTACATGGTGTAGCAGACAGCTGGACCAACAGATAAATTTCTTAGAAGGGAATACACCTTGTACATCAACAATTTCTGGTCTCAGGTGTTGGCTTCCTGAGCCTGGTGTTGCACTGCTTTGCTTTTGACTTAACCTGAGAGTACTCCAAAGTTATAATTTTTTTATTCTGCTTCATGGCCCTCTGGAAACTATGCAGTGTGGAATTATTTGTGTAACCTTGGGCTCCACCTTGAACAGTTTGCTATTCTCCCTTTTTTTCCCACCTAGGGAACATTTTGGATCAGTTTAATGAGTTATGGGTATAGATAAATTGTACTAATCTCAAATTTAGACACAGCTTCTTATCAGGTGTTTTAGAATAAAAAGAATTTTTCTTGGGAAAATTGCTACCACTTCATGAAAGATGCTTCAGCTCCTGGTTCTTCTTAGTTGCCTGGGTAAGCTGCAGTTGAAGTATTTGAGCTGGGAAAAGGTGAACCTCTCAACCAACTCCTCAACCACTCGAAGTGATAAAGATTAAAATTGATCAGGTTTTTCTTTGCAGTTATTGTACTAGGGCAAACTTGAATCTGGACACAATTATTCAGTGTGGGAGGGTTTTTCTCTATTGTGGGAACAAGATCTCCATGAGAAAGATCTGATAGTTTTCTAAGGAAGAGGAAACCTACACCCTGAGAGAAAGGGGATTTAGGCTGGTGCACAAGCATCTGGCAGTTAAGGTGGGGCTGTAGGAAGTAGGGGAAACAAGTCAATTTGTATGAGAGCTTTATATCTTGAAACCTGTTTATAGTATTTTTCAGCCATGGAGGCTTTAAAGACAGCCTCCAGGATGGAGAGTGATCACAGTGTCACCATGTTCAAGTCTCAATTGCTTGATCTTTCAGACTTAGTTGGCTACCCTGTGCAGCACAAGCTTGTCGCTGGCAGTAACCCGTGATGACTGACGCTCTTTAGGAATCCATCTGACAATCTGCACTCTTTTTTTTTTTCCTTTGTCTTGTTAGGGGCAATCTCTGGAAGTCCCCTAAGGGATGCTGTTCAGAAGGATGATGAGCTGACAGGGCGAGTAATTGGAGGCAGTGAGGCCTATCCACACAGCTGGAAGTGGCAGGTAATGATGATGTCTTACATTTGAAAAAAGCTTTATACTTAAAAAAAAGTAAGACAATGACAGCTTCTGCTGTCCAAAGCCACACACACTTTTTCTTCAGAGGCACAGCATGGCTTGGGTGGAAAAATATATTGTTTTTTGATCCAGGTGTCACTTCAGATTGCCTATCCTGACTACCCGGGGTACTACTCTCACATCTGCGGTGGAACCCTTATCAGAAGCCAATGGGTCATGACTGCAGCCCATTGCCTCACCCTGTGAGTAGGATAAAAAGTGTTAAAATTCCTGTTCTGCTCCTTGTTCTTGCTGTAGATGGGAGACAGACCCTTCTCATCCTCTGAGCACCCCTCTGGTGCCATTCCTTGCACAGCTGGACATCTTGCTGTGCACTTCATCAAGGGCACTGGAAAACTCTTGTTTGCTTTAGCCTTGATTTTACATATTAATTGCTGACTTCCTGGGAGGGGAAATCAAGCTGATTGCTGTTTTGCTTAAGAAGAGGTGCATTTGCATTGCACTTGAGCATTTTGAATGGGTTTGCATCCTGAGAAACCTGCACAGAACTGGAAAGATTGAACAAAAGGCTGTTTCTGAGCTCACAGGCCATGTTGTAAAATTTGCTCTGCAGCGTGTCTGACATGCACCACCTAAATGGTACAGCGTGACACCGATGAGCAAACACTCCTCTCTAATTAATTGTGCCTTTGGTGAATGTACTTACAATAAAGGGTAACAAGCTGATCCTTCACACTCTATTTCAGACTGATGTAGAGAAGCAAAATGAACGTTCTCATTCAAGACCAAGCTCAGCACTGTTTGCTGATGCTGCACATTCACTTGCTTCAACAGCAAACTGCAGGCAGCATTTCCCTAATTCATAAGACCATTTAGTTACAGTCTATTGAAAATCCTCGAGTGGAAGGTGCTTTAGAAGTGATTACATTGGTGGAAGGTCCCAGTAGTGCAGGAATTACACTGCAAAGCTAGCGGTGGGGAGTATGTTTTACATTCCATTTACGTTTCATTTACATTCATCACATATTCTGTGATTCCTTTTCAGGCCACCAGAAGCAAGCTACCGAGTGGTTCTGGGTGAGCACAATCTCGCGGAGATGGATGGCACCGAGTACTCTATTGATGTGGATAGAGTCTTCATTCATGATGGCTGGAATCCCAATGACATTGCCAATGGGTAATTATTTTGAATATTGTCAAATGGTTGAATTGCACTTAGCACCCTGTCCCACTGGCATTTAGCTGTATATTCAGTCCAGTTTCCAGTGATGCTGGATTTGTGGGAAGTACTGAAAGATTATGAAATGGAGATTTCCTAAATGACCTCCTCTTTTGGAGATGTTACACATTGCTTCTGTGGATGACCTCAGTCCTGTTTTGCCCAGGATAGAGGAAAGATGGGTGTCAGATGGATCCAGGATGTACAGCATATTCAGGGACTCACCAGCAGTCACACCACTGTTTGCATCTGATGAAGGGAAGCCAGCAAGGAAATACTGAGGGACTGCCTTAAATCTTCCCTCGGATGCACACTTGTCCACCCAGGGTCTACTGAAATTCACTCTGAGGTTGGGTGCCTCTGAAGGAGTAGGAGGATTTTTGGGGGTTGTTAGTCCTTTATCAGTCTGTACCATGGCCTCCTCTCTCTTATCTGGACTTCTACAAGGCCTTTGACATGGTGCCCCACAACATCCTACTCACCAAGTTGGAGAGATACGGATTTGATGGGTTGACTGTTCAGTGGATAAGAAATTGGCTGGATGGCCACATCCAGAGGGTAATGGTCAATGGCTCAAAGTCCAGATGGAGAGCAGTGACGTCATGTCCCTCAGGGGTCCATACTGGGACCTGTCTTGTTTAACATTTTTATTAATGACATAGACATCAGGATTGAGTGCACCATCAGCAGGTTTGCAGATGACACCAAGCTGAGTGGTGCTGTCAATACACCAGAGGGATGGGATATCATCCAGAAGGACCTGGACAAGCTGGAGAGGTGGGCCCAGGTGAACCTCATGAGGTTCAGCAAGAGCAAGTGCAAGGTCCTGCACCTGGGCCAGAACAATCCCCACTGTCAATAAAAGCTTGGGGATGAGGGCAATAGAGAGCAGCCCTGCAGAAAAGAACTTGGGGGTGCTGGTAGACAAGCAGCTGGACATGAGCAGCCAGTGTGTGCTTGCAGCCCAGAAGGCCAATCCCATCCTGGGCTGCATCAAATGAAGAGTGGCCAGCAGATGGAGAGAGGGGATTCTGCTGCTCTGCTCTGATCAGACCTCACCTGGAATACTGCATCCAGCTCTAGGGCCCTCAGCACAGGAAGGACATGGAGAGGGACCAGAGGAGGCCACAGTGATGATCAGGGGCTGGAGCACCTCCCCTGTAGGACAGGCTGAGGGAGTTAGAATTGTTCAGCCTTGAGAAGAGAAGGCTCTGGGGAGACCTAATAGCCACCTTCCAGGACCTGAAGGGAGCTTATAAAAAGACTGGAGAGGGCCTGTTTACAAAGGCCTGGAGTGAAAGGACAAGGGGTAATTGTTTTAAATTAGAAAGGAGTGGATTTAGATTAGAAATAAGGAGGAAGTTCTTTACCATGAGGGTGATAGAACACTGGAACAAGTTGCCTAGGGAGGTGGTTGAGGCCCCATCCCTGGGGACGTTCAAGGTGACTCTTGATGAGGGTCTGAGCAACCTGCTCTAGTTGAGGATGTCCCTGCTCTCAGCAGGGGGTTGGACTAGATGACCTCTAGAGGTATCTTCCAACCCAGACAATTCTGTGATTCTACGATTAATTGCCCATATTTTCCTGTCACTTGTCATTAATTAATGAAGTTTGCAAGGTGTTTGTATATCACCATGCCAGAGGCTAGAGACCTGTGTCAGTGGCAGAATTTGAATGAGGAAGTCTGATTTATGACTAATTCAGGATTTTATCTGTATCCCCCTCCCAGCTATGACATTGCCCTGCTACGCCTCGCTTCTTCTGCCTATGACAACGGGTTCGTTGAGTTGGGATTGCTGCCACCTAAAGGAGAAATTCTGTCCGATGGCTATCCCTGCTATATTACTGGATGGGGGCTGATTAGTGGTAAGCAAGGAGAAGGGAGGAGTGCTGAGGCTCCCTCCTGGTTTCAGAGGGACCACCATGTGGGTAAGGCTGAATGGGGCAGGGCATGGGCTTACTTGCTCAATCACTGGAGCTCCTTGACCAAAATCTCACCCTTTCTCTGCTAGCGGATGGCACCAGCACAGACACACTGCAGGAGGTGCTGCTGCCGGTGGTCGACCATAAGATCTGCTCCCAGAACGACTGGTGGGGTTCTCAGTTAAAACCCACTATGATCTGTGCAGGTGGAGATGGTGTGAGGTCCGGATGCAGTGTAAGATCTGTTTTTATCAGAGGATTTTGAAGTTCCCCTCTTTCTCTTTCCTTCCTATCTGACTTTACTGTTCCTTCAGCTGGAACTTCTTTTTGCCATTTCTCCACCTGCAATAACTCTTCTCAGATCCTGGCCCAAATGCTATTTCCTGTGGAATACATTCCAAATCAGTTTGCTCCACATTCTTCCAGCAGAGAGAAAAACCTCCAGATCCCCAGGGTGTACCTCTCTCTTTTGATTCAAAGGAGAGATTTACCCTTTCTTCCAGCAGTGTGTCCCATTGACAAGATCCTGTGGACCAGGTTGACACTTTGGCAGTCCCCTCTGCCCTCATCCAAAGGATGAAGCTGTGGGGACACCTTACCATTCCTCTGATGTTGCTATTATGTTGCACCCTGGGCCAGGTAGTGCTCCCCACTGCTTGTCAACCTTCTCCTCCCCAGCTGCCCTGCTTACATGGATGGCTGAGGTTGCTGCAAATTTTAGCTATGCCCAACTGCACCATCTGGCCCAGTTTAGGTGTAAAAGGAACATGCTATGAGATACTTTATATGAGGGGGTCCAGGTGGTCCCAGCACCATGACAAGGCTTGCATGTGAAAACAGGGGTTGCCTGTTGCCTCTGCCTGTATTCCTTTCACTTAAGGGGTGGGTTTTGGTGAAAGAAACCATTCAGAGCCCTTTAAAATTAATGGACAAATGCATATCTGATTATGTAAATTTATGTATATAATATAGAAACATATGGAAATAAAATAGACTATGCAATTGTACAGAGCACAGTTATAGGTACAGTATAATTATAGGTCTATAGATATTTAGAGTATTTTTTAATGTGCTTTAATTACAGCAGAATCTTGTTACAAACTGGGTTCTGAGCCCTTTATCTTCTCACATATTTTGAGTTACTTTCTTTTTCACAAACTTAAGTTCCTGGGCCACTTTGAATAACCATGTTTGCAAAGAGCAGGGGAAGCAGCATTTCCATTCTACCCAGTTCATTGTATCTAGAGAGTGCACTGATTTTTAAGAGACACACTGTGTGGGTGGGCCTCACTGGGATGGATGGCATGGGGTGCAAGATGGCCTGGACTATTTGCTTACAGTCAGTGTATTTGCAGTGGTGGTGGTAAAGTAGGGTTTCATCCCTTATTGGGATGTGTGTGTGCATATCAGGGTGTGTGTGAGCGTAAGTGTGTGGAGACCGAGGTAGTAAGTAGTAGGGTTTGATCTTTGGGACATCTTGGGAGGTGCTGGGCTGCCTCTGCTCCCATGGGAGCAATGAGCCCTTTGCAAAAAAGTAGCCCAAATGTTTATTTTAATTTTCAGGACAGTGATAAACTGACTAGCACGCCTTAATCCTATCCAGTTGTTCCTCAATTGCTCAGTAAATGTGGCTTAATACATTCCTTTTCTTCCTCTGATCCAGGGGGACTCTGGGGGCCCTCTCAGCTGCTACAGAGAGAGTCAATGGGAAGTCCACGGGATTGTCAGTTTTGGACTAGTTCCTAATTGTAACACCTACAAGAAACCAACAGTCTTCACACGTGTGTCTGCCTACGTGGACTGGATCTACAGCGTAAGCTGCTTTGTGCCTGATGCATCTCCAATGAAAGCAAGGGAATGCCAGAGGAATTGGAGTCTGTCCTTTATTCAACTCCTAATGAGGAGTTGAGCTGGGAGATCTGTGAGGGTCTAATATCAGGATATTTGGTGCTCTTTTTGGTCTAGAGAAATCCTTACTGCAGGGAACCAGTGAAGGAATTGACTGGGTGGTGAAAGGGAAAGCCAATGAACATAAAGCATTTCAACACGTGTGAATCCTGCAGTGCCACACTGTGCAATCCCACCTTTACAGTTAGGAATGAGCACCGAGCTCTTTGCTCCCAGAAATAATGCCTGTCAGAAGGAGCAGCCATTTCCCAGGGACAGGGAGGTGGGCTTATGGAACTACCAGTGTAAAATGTGGGACCTGCTGGAAAGAAAAGGGGGAAGAGGTGTTTTGAAGTCAATTGCAAGGAAGAGGGAGGGAGGGAGGTTACTGTGGTCCGTACACCTTTGTGGGTGGGAACAGGTTGTAGAGCAGTCCCCTGGCCCAGGTGGGAACTGTCCCTTCTTCAGAGCACTTACGTGGGATGGAGATGTGCTTTGTTCTGTCTCTCTCCTGAAGTCACCTCTTTTTTGTTTTCCAGACTATGGAGAATAATTGGAGTACATAGAGAAGGCTCAAGTGGTGCATGAAGAGCTAGAATGAAGTATCTCTGCTCATGACCCCTCCTCTCCTGCCTTCCACACCTCCCTGGGCTATCAATAGCAAGATGTGGCCGAGTACAATAAAGTCTCAGGGATAGCAAACAGTGGCCTGTTGTTGTGTTTACTCAGTGGTCCAGGGCTGTCATTTTGGCACCAAAACCACCCTGCAGAAAATCACCATGGTGGGTTTTTCTCACGGAGGGATTCCTTAGGGAGAACCCCAGCAGTGGGGAGGGTGGTCGGGTTGGAGCTTGCAGATGGGTGGAAGCAGAGCAATGGTGTGAGACAGGCAGGCCCTGGTATAAAGAGGGAGAGGAGTGGCTGGAGAGCAACTGTGCAGAAAGGGATCTGGGGGTGCTGGTCAACAGCAGGCTCAATGGGAGTCGTCAGTGTGCCCTAGCAGCCAAGGAGGCAAACCCCATCACGGGGTGCATCACACACAGCATGAGCTGCTGGTCAGAAGCTGTGGTTATCCCACTGCCTCCAGTGTTGGTGCAGCCTCACCTGCTGGAGTGCTGTGTGCAGTTCTGGGCCCCACCATTTCAGAAGGATGTGAAGGTGTTGAAATGCACCGTAAATCTCAGGGGGGTTTCAGCCCCAACAGCACTTTCAAAAGCACATTTCAGCAACTGGAAACTGGATTTCAATGAAATTTATTTCATTTCATTTTGAATTTTGGATGCGCTTTTGGGTTTGGTTTTTTTGGTTTTTCTTGAAGAAGAAGAAGATTAAAAAGAATATGATGAAAATGAATAAGATGAAGGAGACAAGGCTGATAAAGATGATGAAGATTATGACGATGAAGAAGTTGAAGTAAGGAAGAAGAAAAAGGCAATAATGATGATGAAGATGATGATGCAGATAATGACAAAGAAGAGGGGAATGAGAACTAAGAAAAAGATAATGACAACAATGAAGACGCTGAATAATAAGAAAATGATGATGAAGTAAAGACGACGACAATGAGAACGATGACATAGAGGACGGCGAAGAATACATCAACATTGACAGTGAATTGGAAAATTATTAGCCTACATAGAAGCCAACTACAATGACAACAACGAATTGTAAAACAACAAAACATACATTGAGAACGACGGCGACCAATCAGAAGACGACGAAGGAGACGGCGGCACTGATAACGACGCAAAAGCCAACTACAATGACAATAAATAATTAGAAGAAGACAAAATATTACTTGAGAATGGTGATGCAGTAGAAGACAATGAAGTAGAGGGTGACAACAACACGGATAGGGTCAAAGACATAGAAAATGAAGACAGTGATGAAGACAATTACAGTGCAAACAGTGATGAAGAAGGTGCGGATGAAGAAGATGCGGCAGAAGATGAGGACAGTGACGATAATGAAGAGGAAGATGAAGAACCTTGCCACAGGGAAGACAGCTCCAGAGAATCGGAGCACTAATTGTGCCTTGGAGGTGTAAGGGGCACAGGAAGAGGTGAGTCAAAAGGGCCCAGATGAACCCTGGCAAGGGGCTGTGCTCAATGCTATGGAGGACCAGAAGCAACCTGCGGGGAGCCCAGAAAGCCTCCCCATTCCGGGTGTCTAGAAAGTGTCCTCCCCCCGGA